>CM040245.1:247542233-247745842 GCA_022545495.1 Chrysanthemum lavandulifolium | reverse complement strand
ATACTTGATCTGCTTGATGTGCCTTCTTCTTGAAAAGTTTATTGTTTCTTTCTTGCCAAGTATAGTAAACAGTAGCCCCAAATAAGATTTTAGCCACGACAACTCTAGCCAATCGTTTATGAGCCATATCCATTATTGTGTTAACAAAATGCTTCCGGAGTTGTAAACATTAGTAAAATGAATAAAGGTTCGAGCCTTCAACCATACCTGCAAAGAGAACACACACTGGAAAACAAATGAGAGTGCGAATATTGAAGAAGGTTACATAGAGGACACCTGCATCTCCTCTAAATTGACCGAATCTGCCACTTCCCATGTACGTAACTTGTCTTGTGTCGATCTTAAGCCTCACCAATGAGTAAGCATAGAAGAAATGCATAACGGGGAATACACTGAGAGAACCAGACAACACCAAACCAATCAATCTCAGGTGCACGAGGATGAATGGCCTGCCACCAAAGCTTATACTCCAAATCATAGAGCACAATAGAGTTAATAGAATTCAGAACCAAATATTAATGAAACGATTCGCTAGGCCAAATCCATTGATTCAAATAAAGCAAATCCCTCACATTTCTGTTATCATCAAAAACCACCACGATATATGTCCCTACTATATATGAGCGAAGCGAGAGGACCTAAATCATGCCACTTCAAACCAGGCCAACGTTTTGATCCCCTTTACCTACAACATGGAAAAAGAAACCTCTTATCAAAGTCTGCATTTGAAGTCTACAAACAGGCTGTAGAGTAAATAGTAAATGATTTTTACTCAATGCATTTGATCAAACACCTGGCGGGTGTCTCCTACATGAAAGCTATTTATCAAAGATTATTGAATATACACTTCTACAGATGAGCATGGTTTGTGGTTAATAAAAGACCCAAAAAAATTACAAATTCTACAGGGGACATATAAATGATTATAACTAAGGCTCTCTTTTTCTTTTCTTTTTTTATGGGACTAGCATGACCAGTTGATTTGTCCATGCTCTGATGGAGTGGGAGGTCTTTGAAACAACTCTTACACCCATTTTATAATGCAGTATCCTGCTCTGGTTTTTGGGTAATAGCTATCTTTGAAAACTACAACTGTCTATCTGTTATGATAAGACTGCAGAGGTGATTTTCAAGATTCTGTAAAAATTGATCATGTTCCAATTTGCCTAATTAGAAACTGGATTATGATCTTCTCTTTTTCATAAGCTCGTTGCATTTGGATGGCCTTGTATCTTGAGTACATTCAGTCATTAAAGAGCTCTATAGCTATATCTTATTTCTTGGGAGAAGCCTGTGTTTGGTATTTCACATAGCTCTATGGCTATATCTTATGCTACTCATAAAGTAGGTTTCCCAAACTGGAAGGGTACAATGAGCTTGGTCGTGAAAGATAAGGCCTCTTGGTCCTAACTAACATTGTAGTCCTAGGAGGTAAGGGTGGTTTCCTCGAGGGTGTGTGTTCCAGGAATGGTGATGCCTGGTTTGCTTACCTTTGGTTTATGTTTAGTGAGGATGAAGCTGCTAACATAGGCTAAGGGTAACTGATTAGGAAATGTAGCCATTTGGGTATAGCCCTTCTTTGAGGTGTCACGGTGCTATAGATTGCATGATGAAGCCTGTCTCAGGTAACCAGATGTTAGTATGGGTGCTGGTTAAGTGATGTTTGGTGCTCCTTTGAACAGGAAATGTAGTCATGAATCTATGGTAGAAAGGTGAACATTGGTACTGCTATGGATTGGTTATGCAACAGTTGCAAAAGAGTATGTTTCATCAGATGTATAAAGTTGTAGTCTTGTCAGATATCATGCTGTGTGGTATCTGATATGGGACAAAGTGAAGAATATGTCTAATAGAGTTGTTTGTCTGATGTCTGTCATAGTTTAGATACTAGTATCATGAATGGGCACGTTCATACCATAATTCTCTTTATTGATTGTAAATGTTTGGAGTTGATTAATATATGTTCACCTTTCACCAAAAAAAAAAACTCCTACACCCATCTCCTTCACTTCAACATTTTCATATTCATCTTTGAAACAAAATGTTACACAATTCTTTGCTTCCTTCGGGATCTGTATTTCACTTGTCGTATAATGCAACTGTTGGGTCCAATAAATTGACCCAATCACCCGAACAAGATTTGAAAATAAAATAGCCTAACTCACTAAATAAATAGTGAGTGACTCAACGATAAAGAAATCAATGAGTGTTGTTTAGTACTCTTTACTTACCGACACGGTGTCGATGAAGTAAAATATATGAGCTACAAACAACACCGGTGACACAGATTTTGACAAATGTCTCAGTGATCCTGAAGACCTATCTCTACATACAGACTGAAATATATTGGTGGAACTTCCAAGAGAAGAAGTCAAACAAGTACAAGACTTTATCAAAAGAAGAGAGAATATTGTATGACACAAAAGATAAAGATGGATCACATGAAGGACCACATGTCACCATCATCACATGGCTTTGTTCCTTGTACTACTCTTTGTTCCTTGTACTATTCTTTGTTCCTTGTACTATTCTTTTCCTATATAATGTCTGTAATTGTAATAGATAGGTATGCATCCTAAACAAACACATAATACTTAGTATTAGTTGATAGGATCATCCTCTCATTGAAACACAAGCATAGCTTGGATCAATGAGAGTTTATTTGTCATTCAATGGGGATAATATACCGAGATTATCCCCGTAAAAAAGTTGAGGATGTTATCATGTAGTCTAGTTGGTATTGAGAAATCTTGTATTAATTGTTCTTCATTTTCAATGAAATTCTTCTTTATTTTATCAAGATTTTTCTCAATTATTTGGACCAACGAGGGAAAGGAACAACCACCGACACGGAACCCAAAACCAATCGACTCCAGAAGATGCTTGGAAACTCCCACCGGTGTCCAGGGGTCCACGAGGACAAAGACTCGGAGGATCAATACCACCCGATATGGAACCCATTCCCTCCATCGTTAACGGTTCTTTGAGGTTTGTTGAATTACTAAAGTCGGATGATGAACTGCTGAAAGTGATGATGTTATTTTATCGGCAGGGGAAGAAGTGGACGCTTAGGTTCAATCGAACAAGAGCCTCGGCTGATCCAAAGGAGCGATGAATCCCCATTCCAACATGATGATCGAAGCTTCAATCCTCCTCAAGCTCGATGAATTCAAAGAGTTTGACAATGTTCTTCCCCACCGAAAAGGCGTTGGCTCGGTGGATCACGTGGCTTCAAGGAAGCTATACTCGGGGTCACCAAAACATTGTGGGAACAACATAACGAGGTCAGCTTGCAAGTTATGCCGATCACGAGCGAGGTGCAGGGGCTTTGATGAAAATGTTCATGAGCACGAGGACTTGATGTATGATGACTTTTCCGATCGGATGAAAATTTGGCTAAGTTCTTAAGACACCTTCGAATGTTGGCACAAAGGTTGATGAAATCGTGGAGTTTGTCAAAGAAGATCCAAAGACTTAACTCTCAAGTGCTAAAGGCTCTTGAGGCATACTTGAAACAATCCTCAAGCCTTAATGAATTGCTAGATCCGCTCAAGTCGCAAATGTTCGGGATCTTCCATCCTCGCCCAATCTCTTCAAGCTACAATGGATTCCTTGAATACACAGTGGCGACAATGGCTCGAGCATCCTCCTCCATGGCACGGAATCTTGGTCCCCGGATGACCGCCTTGGAGCTTTCTCGAGCTAACGTGGATAAAAGGTCACCGTATTCAGCAGACACTACGGATATTAAGGCTATGATGACCGAAATCTATCAAGCCTTCAGGGTCAAGCCGCGGTCCCCTCGGCACCAACACCAACTCTTGCCCTCACCAAGCTCCGACAACAGTTGAGGGGAGAATATCTTGAAGAAACTCCTCTTCACACCGAGGGGAGCAAACACCAACTTTCTCAAGTGGCTCCAACATCATCTACACCGCCTCGCCTATTCCCATCTCCTCACTACCACCTCAAACATCAACAACAACAACACTAATAAATACAACAACAACACCACCCTTAGTTGCATCATCCTCCTCGTGTCGGGACAAGGGCAAAGGCATATTGACAAGCTCACGAGCACGAGAGGATTCCCTACAAAATCGGTGACATGAATACCTCTTCACTCCTCAACAACTAACCAAACACCTTGCTAAAGAAGAAAGGAAATTGAAACAAGTCGAGGATGAAAAGAAGACCAAAGAAGCACGGCAAAGGTTGTCGCCAAGAAGTCGAGAACATGGGATTAGATGCAAGTAAGCTCCCAAAGGTCAGCAGACAAAAGTTTAAGGATGCTCAGTCGCTCAAATGGCGCAATGAGAAAGCGATGAAGCAAAGAAAAAGAAAGCCGAGGTGTCGGGCAAGAAACGAATCAATCATTACAACCGGACTATGACAAGTCAAGGAAGCCTCGAGAAAATCAATGATGTCAAAATCATCCCCAACACCAAACCACCGGCAATGAATGTCTGGGGAGAAGACATGAATATTTGACAAAATGGCAAAACCCACCCAAATAACCCACCGATTGAAATAATCGGTCAAAAGGTACCCTTACCCACCACTCATATCTTATCCATACACATCCCAACACACACCGATACACAAAAACCCGGATCGATTTTATATCCGGATCTAAACAAACACCACATAAATCTTATCCTTCCAAAAAAAAATAACACACACCGAGAAATAAAAAAAACCAAATCCAAACAAACACCTCAAAAACTCTCGATCAAATACCACATTATTGATCATCACCCACATCCAAAAATCCTCATCACTCTCATATATCGAAAGAGAACAAAAAGAAGAAACCGGTTTATCTTCAAAACACAACACATCTGTTAAAAAAAACACATTACTCACGCCACAAAAATTGAAAACCCAGATCCACATCGTCATCAAAAACACTCACCAACAAATCCACTCTCGACAACACAAACATCGACACACCATCACTCTCATCTCAAGAAATCCAAAACCCCACAAAGAAACCCTAACCTCGATGTTACCAGAAGTGAGCATGTCACAGCCACGAATGAAGAAAGTGGTAAGTTTTAGGAGGCGGCTGATTAAATGGAATATGGTTTTGAATCTGGATCTGTGGTGTTTGGGAGTTAAGTGTTAAAAAAGGACTACAGTGGTTAAGTGGGTTTCAGAAGAGGTGCGAGTAGGTTAATGATTAAAAGGGTTGTTGTCTGTTAAGAAGATTTGTTTAGTTTGTTCAGTGAATGATATCATATCAGTGAATGATATCATTATTAGAGGTTAATGATGTGTTAATTGATGGTCTCGTGGTATATGTGGTGTTAATGATGGTAACGAGGATAAATGGTAGTTGTTGATGTTGTTGACTAAACCACGAAAGGAGATGATGGTGGTTTTCGGATAGGAAAAAGAAGGTTGGAGTTAGGCCAAGCTTATGTGCTTCAGTTAGTATAGATTGAGTGTGATTAAAAAATAAGCGTGTAAACTGATTGTAGTGTGAAAATGAGGTTAGTTGTAGCTGCTGGGAACTGATTAGGAATCAAAATGAGTCCCTGAAAAGTGCTCAAGTAAAGTAGCTGAGGTAGCCTTAAGAGGTGTATCAGTGTTCTTGAATGAACACGAGTGTGGTGTTTGATTCAGGGGATAGGCGTGTTGAAGTTAAGCTTATTAAGCTTGTGTTCAGGGTGGGTTGAAAATGAGGGTTGTAAGCTTAAATAAACGAGATGGTCAGGGACTCGTGCAACTGATAGTGCTAAAATGTCAGGGACTAATAGCACTCAAAATCAGTAAGGTTGAAGAAAATATTTTCAGGATGAGACAAGAAGGGGTAGAGTATGTATCGGTGTAGCAACATCGTGGAGTGTGTAGGAAATTCAGGCTAAGCTTGAACATGGACTTGAAAACGAGAACTCCTTTGAAGTCATTGAAGAGTACTAACCCGAGACCCTGAACCGTGGTCTCACTGAACACCCAAGTCCCTGAAACCCGAGCCACTGAGCTCGTAGTGACTAAAACCAAGTCACTGGATAAATGAGAACCCGAAGACCTGATAACCAGAGACCCTGGTAGTGTCAGTAAGTGTAATAGATTAATATTTAGGCATAAGTGTAATAGATTAATATTTAGGCTTAGTCTAAAATGAAATGTATTTCTTATCACTTACCTGGGAAATTCATATTGTAACTGAGGGTGGACAATGGACACTGATGTATCAAATTGAACCAGGTCCTTAATTGTATCATTGGAATCAAAACATGTAAGAGGGTAGTGACATCGATGAATCAAAGTGAACCAGTCCCTTAGGGTCTAAATGAGGACTTGAACCTCCCACACCGAACCCCACAAACTCGTCAAAGTGAACGAGGTCATGAATAATCGAACACGATCATCGACCACCGAACTCGGTTATTAAACCTCCGTCATCGAACACGATCACTAAGACTTAAAGGATCATACACTGAACCTAGGTTCTCAACCCCACCACCGAACAACTGAACCCTCCGACCGAACCTTCGCCTTACACCTTTACCAATCACCTTAGGCTATTTGTATATTCAAATAGGGAGATTGTTGGGTCCAATAAATTGACCCAATCACCCCGAACAAGATTTGAAAATAAAATAGCCTAACTCACTAAATAAATAGTGAGTGACTCACTAATAAAGAAATCGATAAGTGTTGTTTAGTACTCTTTACTTATCGATACGGTGTCGATAAGTAAAATATATGAGCTACAAACAACACCGGTGACACCGAGATTTTGACAAATGTCTCGGTGATCCTCAAGACCTATCTCTACATACTGATCGAAATATATTGGTGGAACTTTCAAGAGAAAAGTCAAACAAGTACAAGACTTTATCAAAAGAAAGAGAATATTGTATGACACAAAAGATAAAGATGGATCACATGAAGGACCACATGTCACCATCATCACATGGCTTTGTTCCTTGTACTACTCTTTGTTCCTTGTACTATTCTTTGTTCCTTGTACTATTCTTTTCCTATATAATGTATGTAATTGTAATAGATAGGTATGCATCCTAAACAAACAATTTAGTGAGTTAGGCTATTTTATTTTCAAATCTTGTTCAGGGTGATTGGGTCAATTTATTGGACCCAACAGCAACCATATCATATCTGACTCATCGATTCTTATTGGCTTACCCTTAAAATATTCCCAATAGTATAGTGGATTGCTGTTGGGATTTTAGAACTAAGTTAGCCAAGTAACGCAAACGAGTACGCAGCGGAATTGGATCTAATTAAAGCAATTAGGTAAACACGTATTTAATAAACAATAAATAATAAAAGGTAAATTGAAAACTAACATTTGACCAAATGTTGTCCTCTCGACTTTGACCCCACCTAAAGTAATTGGATGTAATTAGACGTAAACACTACTAGTTAGGATGAGTAACTAGGTTAGCACCACTCTCCTCTATTGATCACATCTTTGCCTTTATTAGCTTTAGTAGTTAACTAGTTAATTCCTTATCAAAATCATATTAAAATCTGTGACACCTAGACTTAGTATTAATCCACACACATAGCTCTTGGGACAACCTCGGTTTTGCGAAATACTACACTACCCACGATCGGGTACACTGCTCGTTAATGCATTAGGGTAGACCATAGGTATAACGAGTAATTATAAATATTAAAATCGTCAAGAAAACTCGCATCAAATGCCACGTAGGAATACTTGATAAAAGCAGATATTAGGGCCCGTTTAGTATGAAAAGGATTAGAATCGGATTTGAATTTGGTAATAGTTTGAAAGGAAAGTAGGAGAGAAAAATAAATAGTATGTAAAAAGAAAATAAATGTTGTTTATTTTATATTGAGTTATTTACTAAATATAAAATTGATATACTATATCTAACTTACTAAAAGTTAAAAATGAAAATCATTTGTGGCTATGAGGAGTGACACGCCACTATAAAAATTCAACAAATACAAAAGCAGAGGCAAAAGTCAACAAAATGTCAGAAAATCAAAGAGGGTCGATGGCTTTTATAAATACCTATTCTCAAAGGTATGAGTCACTATTACATAACCCAAACCACGAACCAAATAATGACTATCATCCCAAATCCAATGCGTACACTATCACACTCCTAAACCAAACGGGCCTTTAGTTTCATTGAACTATAACTACGGCCCATAAATCCAATGTATAAATATTTTTATACCGGATCATTCATACACATAACTTAGGTGCGTTTGGTATGGAGGTTTAGTATTGGTTTTTGTTTGATTTGACATTAAACATATGTTTGTTTGTATATTTCAAGATGAGGAATAGATTTAGGAATGAAAGATTAGATAAATAGATGGGTATTGGTATGTATTAATATTTTTAGTGGAGCCCACTTATTCTCTCCTCTCATCTCTTTATATATTTAATTCAAATAATATTTCTTTATATTACAAAATTATTACATAAACTAATTAATACTACTCCCTCCGTCTCATAATTATTGTCCATATTTCTTTTTATAGATGTCTCAAATCAATTGTCCATTTTCCTATTTTAGTAAGAGAAAGAGAATATAATGAGGGAATATTTCATTTGAGTGGTTGAGAGTTATAGTGGTCTCATTTTTATTAATCTTTGTGCTTCTTGTCTCTCGACAATAATTTTAAGACGGATGGAGTATTAAATATTTTTCTCTCCTACATCAAATCCTAATCCAAATTTAAATCTAAATCCAAATCCGAATCCTAAACCCACCTACAAACCAAACGGGCCCTTATTTGCTTTGAAGTTTGAACATATATTTCACGTGTCCTTAAACTATTTATATATCTGAAAGATACTTTGGTATATATCCGAGATAAACCAATATGGCATAAAAGCGTGTAACACGTCAAGGAAATTGGTGTCCTGAGAAATTCTTAACTGTCTAAAGTCGAATAAATTATTATTTCAGATATTAATACAATTGCTGCAAACAAAAACGATCCAAGATCATTTTTTCATAAACTATTACACAAAATTTCAAGATCCATTATCTGATGAACAAAATCCGAAGTCTAAGCTGGAGTGTTTAGCATTGATTTTTGTTCTCGACACGCGAATGCTGTTGCTTCAATTATTTTATTTTGGACAGTTGAACCCCTATCACTTGTCATTCCTTGGTGCTTTTCATATCCCTATGTAACGCCTCATAAGATTTAAGAATAGATGTACGAGCATTTGCTATTTCTACGAGTGTTTCTAGCGCTGCACAACAAAGGAAATAATGATTTCTTTTTAACACAAGTCAGGAAAAATGATGAACAATAACAGATATCGTTATGCTCGGAGTTTGACAATTTTCTTTAAATAGCTTTCTGAATTCACCTGTCTCAAATGTAAGTTGAGAGGCCCGAAGCTTGGGTGAAACTAAAGTCCCAAACATCGATAGTACCTTTGCTTGTTCCTTCTGAAGCTGCATACAAAAAGAAGATAGTAATGGCGGAGCAAAGGAGTCACAATCGTGAAATACTTGAACAGCAGAAAAAATCTCTTCATTTAATGAAAATAGCAACTTAGTGGTTACTTCTCAAATCATCATTCTTCAACTGTTGGTTAAAAACTAATGATTGTTCTTGCGATAATGTATTTCTACTATCGTCAGAAAGGGAATTTGAAACAAACTTCAGAATCGTTGTGATTCACTCACAGGATTCTCTATTTTACGTGGTGATGCATTGATTTCAGATCCGTTGCTTTCTCTTGGTAATGCATTAGTAACAGATTCAATGCTGCTTTCCGGTGAACTCTCCTGGTTTCCTTTATGAACAAAGAAACCTTTATAAGTACTCGTAAATATAACAGATCCTTCCATTAAAACTTCACACAAAGTTGCGATAATTAAAACTTTTCTTGGAGTTTAATCCTTCCATATGATAAACGAAGAAGTTAGACTTCAAAAAATATCCTGCATTTAAAATTATTTGCAAAAATCGACAGATATAAAAAATATCATGGATTTAAAATCATAGATTTTGATAAGGAACATGCGTTACTATACGTTGTTTTACTATGATAACCATTTTGCATGGAGCAATATAAGCACTGCCCTATAAAATATTATCAAACCATTGTCGTGCGCATTATAGGTAATTACATATGTTTACCAGAATCGCGTTGGCTGCTAATATTATCTTTTAACTGCTCATCTTCCTCAATGTTTTCCTTCTCCAAAGAGGAGTCTTTATTGTCAGGAGATGCCCATTTGCATAAATTGAACTTTGGCGACTTTGTCAAGCTACCTAAAACAGAGGTGAAACTAATTAACACTTTTCTACACTTGTAAACATGACATTTCTGAGCCTAAATCATCAGACAACACATAAGTGTGACAAATATAAGAAGAAAAACAATATAATGAGGATCCAAAGATTAAAAGATCATCTTTAGTCCCCACGTCTCATGATAGTTGCAACAAGTATCATTTGGGGGTGACTATGACAAGGTTGCCTTATTGACATAAACTTTGGATAAAAGTTACTAAGCTACCATCTTAAACTACAGGTTCAATTTAGTTTGGTTGACAACGATGACCATTTCAATATAGACATTTAGCTCTAATCACATATTCTTACAAAATTACGTCACACGTTGAATTGTCTGGGACACAGAATGTGATATTTACATATCACATCATCTCTAAGTATTTAACTAAGGATTTTACATTTTTCATGTTATACAATGTGCAGTAGCTAAAACTTGCTTAAGATGACTTTGACAGTTTGACCCCGGAAACTTTACAACCTGATCTACCTAATTAAGCAAAATAGTTTAACTAAACTGTTATTTCCTTTAGATATCACAACAAACAAAAAAGGCTGTCTGATAAGTTTCTCACGATCCGATCTCTATTCACTTGTCATCAAAACTAACAAAGTAAAGCTGTTTATTAAGTCTATGCCTTCAAATTGCTTGTGAATCAGAGAATAAGCCATAAACTACAGGGCAAAACTAGGTCAAATCCAACTTCTATGGCTGTGTGAATCGATGTTTGATGTTTACGTTGAAACTTAAGAAACTAGAACTATTACTTGATCTCTTTTAGGCAGAGGTAGAAAAATGGGAGGGTCGGTGGGTTGGCAATAAGTCAAACGGGTGATGTTGAAACAGGTCGATTATATTTTTTCTATACAATCAGTGTACCAAATAAGATTAGAAAATCGATATTATTCAACGCAAATCTAAATTTTTGAATAAGATGAAAATACACTTGACCCATTTACTTTTTACAATTTTGATTTTACACATATACCGAACCGGCACCTAAATAAAATGTCATCTTTTTTAGCCTTTGCCATGGAAGGTGAATATACATGACATTTTCACAAAAAGGCTCGATAGTGAATATATACATATCATATCATACGTTCTGAAGTAATACTAAACTAATCGAGCAAATAATTTAGGATATGTGTGGTTAAGGTGAAAGAGAAGATGGTACCATCATCGTCGTGAGTAATCTCTACTGTGGTAGCAGCGGAATGTGGTTGAAGGTTAAGCAAGGCGGTGTTTACACGTGAAGCGCCCATCGAATAGCGAGCACCAGCTAATTCCAGCCATCCCTGAATTACATAGGATTATCATTAAGCCCAAAAAAACAGACTCTACTTTTGTTTGTCGAAACATAGAGACAAAACATCCTAAAAGCACAAGTTCCTAGAATAATAATCGCACATCACAACCGGTAGTAAAATTGTAAAATAAATAAGTTTGCTTCGCTGAATTGGCGGCTTGTTAAAATTTTGAGGCAAGGTATATAATCTGTCTAGAGTTGTTATTTATAAGCTCAAACTTTTGGCTTTTCAAAAGTTGAATAAGCCAGGCAAATAAGCTTAATGGGGTGTTTGTTTCGCTTATGTTTCATAAGCTCACTTTTGTGACTTATTTTGAAACTTTCCAAATTATATATATTTATTATGTCAGAATAAGCTTATATAAAAGGGTGTTTGTTTAAGCTTATGGCTATGTTTGGCGAGGGCTTATGAGAGGCTTATTGGGGCTTGGGATTTTAAAATAAGCCTGCTAATAAAATAAGTTTCATTTGTCACACAGGCTTATGGAGGCTTATCGCTTATAAAATAAGCCGTAAGCCTCTAAAATGGGGCTTATGGCTAGTTAAATTACTTGAATACACTTAAAAATATAATGAATTATTACGCAAAAGCGGGAAATACATGTCAATTTAATTTGATGTATTTTTGTGTGATTTTACATTAATAACCTTCACCCCAATTAATTCGCCTAACAACATTATAAAATATAATTTTCAACTTTCGCTTATAATAAAAGCCCATTGACCTATTGCGCCAAACATACACTATATGTGGGCTTATGAGCTTATTTCATTTCGCTTATATTTGATAGCCCTAATTTTCCGGCTTATTTTGAGACACGTGAGCTTATATAAGTTTATTATATAAGAAATAATAAGATGGAATAAAATGATGAATTAATTGATTACCCGACGAAGAAGAGTGTTGGATAATGAATCGATTAAGATTAAATAATGATCCAATGAATCAAGGAAATTTATTAATGTTTCTTCTTCACCTTCGGATATTGAAAGTTTAGAGATTTTATTGTTAATATTGTTTTCATGATCTACTTTTTACTTCTTCCATGGCAGGCAAACTGAGTGATTATTAATGACCTGGAGATTAGAGCCGACAAATTGGGTACTGTTAAGACTGTTAAGAGAAAAAATGTACTATGCAATTTTTATTTTTAAAATATTTGTGTTTAGTATTTTAGGGTTCAATATTTAACTTTTTGATAAATAAAGCGTATATCCGCCATACTCAAACCACCAAAGCTAAGTATTAAACGAGTTGTTTTCATGTTTGAAACTTATGTTATTCATGCACCGGACTGTTAAGACTGTTAAGACACGATTTGCCGACTCTCTGGAGATGATGATATTGGTGACTGACTTTGGCTCTCTTGCTAAGTTATACCCTTTCTATTTGATCTTTTCACATTTTCTATCCTTTACTTTTATCATTTCAGTTTTATATATATTTATAGTGTCGTGGGCTGAGCATAAACCGAGAAAACCGAGCCGAACTAGACTGACTGAAACCGAACCGACCATATTTGGTTCAAGCCAAAACTAAGAAAAACACACCTAAATCATATGAACCCAACCGAATCGACCGAATTGACACAAATCCGAACTCAACCGAGTCTCGGTTCTTGTTTTTCACAAAAGCGGTTTCGAGTGGATCCGATACTTCTTTAAAAATTGGACTGAAAATGAAATACCCGATAAACCACAAGGACCAAAAATGAAATTAAATCTATAATTTAATACTCGGTAATAGTTATTACCCTAAAAGGCCCGGCTTGGCTTTTTTTTTTTATTGGGCCTACTTACAAATGGGCCAATTAAAAGTTTTATGTTAATTAAGTGTGCCTTACTCAAATATATAACTAAATGCATATGTAATGTAAATTTTGTAACATTTATATAAAATATATAATTAAAAAAATATTAAATATAATAATGAAATTAATAAAAGTTTATAATTATGTATATAAAATACCTATTAAAACTTATATATGTATAAGTATAATATGGTATATCGTACCAAAAAATATGGTACATCGAACCAAAACGAACCGGAGCGTATCGAAATGAGCCCTATGTGAACCTTTTGACTAAATTTCTCTAACGAAAGGACTAGAACTTCAATTGCTTCAGTTATTGGCACCTGGAAAAGCAAGAACATGTAGCTTCATTAGGATATTTTGCTACTACTTTAATATAGAGAAAAAAGAATCATATATCACTACTTACCTACTTTTCACTCGATACATTGTAAACTTGAGATGAATTCCACAATCTCCTTTGTTTCCCAGGCATGATAGACTCTTCACGAACAATTTCTCTTGCCATTGCTTGAATCAAGTCATGCATTTGAAGTGAATTATTGCTAGAGATCGTGATTAATGACTTATCAACTAGAACTTGCATGTTTGTAACTGCAAAAACCTACAACATTGTCTTGCACTTCAAGTTTCTTTGTCCGCTGTGTGCTTTGATGTTTGCTTGTTTATAATATTGCTAGAGATCGTGATTAATGACTTATCAAGTATTATGATTCTAGTCTTCCATGTGTGCTTTGATGTTTGCTTGTTTATAATATGCCTTGTCATGATTATATAATTCCAACAATTTTTCCCGTGTACAAAGAAGGTGGAGACCAAGGATAAGGGAAAGGCAATCTTGGAATGTAAAAGGTGGTTAATACTCGTCTATGGTAGTATATTGGTGCCGAGTAATCTTTTGAACCAAATTCAACACCACTTATGTGCCCCTCTTGAATGTGTAATCACATAAATGGTTAACGATGTACTTATGGGAAACAGATTCAAAATTTACCCGTATTTAAATGGATCGAAACACATGTAGCATGTCGGGCAGCTACCTCGGTGAACTAAGCTTCACTATACGTGCATGCAAGTGTGCAACAAAGAAGAGATGCATAATGTCATGTTTTTCCAACAAAGACGTCATTGCTTTAACTTTTTTTTTTTTTTTTTTTTTTTTTTTTGGTAGCTTTTGCTTTAACATAACAAAGTGTCATCTAATTGCTATGATATATATTTCCAAAGATCGACATGAAGCGCACCAAGGTTTATTATCTTAGTGTACACATTGTCACTTCAAAACACAACATCAAATCTTAATCCGTCATAAAATCCAAAAAATCTAGAAACAATTTGTAGAGTAAATGATTTTTACTCATGTATTTTATCAAACACCGGTGGGTGTCTCTTACATGAAAGCTATATATCAAAGATTATTGAATATACAATTCTACATATGAGCATGGTTTGAGGCTAATAAAAGACCAAATAAAATTACAAAATCTGAGGGGACATATAAATGATTATAATAAAGGTTCTCTTTTTTATCGGACTACCATGACCATTGATTTTCCCATAATCCCCAAACAGGCAAAAGGCCCCACCATCTTGTGATAGAGTTGGGATGTCTTAGAACATACTCAAGTCTCGCTTCTTGATCTAAATCTTCATCACAAACAACTCTTACACCACACTCCTTCACTTCAATTTGTGGATTCTCACTAAAACAAAATGTTACAAAATTCTTTGCTTCCTTCAATATCGGTATTTGACTTGTCGTATAATGCATCCATATCATATATGACTCATCGATTCTTATTGGCTTACCCCTAAAATATTCCGGATAGTAGTATGGATCACATTCTCCCAAAGAAGCTCCATCAAAGTTCTCTACAGAGTATCCAAGATATGTGGAAGGTTTTTTTCTCTTAAAAACAACACAAATTCCATATCCCTTAACTTCTGAAGCTCCAATCTAATGGTAATTCGACCTTTATATGATTTCCCATACTTTTATTTGTAAACCAATTTGGAATGCTATTTCCATTATATATTATATGCATACTTTCCGCAAACGGAACAATCCACATCTGTTATTTTGGATACGCGCATCTTGAAGGAAAGAAGAAAATCGGTTTGTAGAGCCTTGGGAAGTTCTGAGATGAGTCGAGACACCGAGTCTTGATATCGACACCGCTATCAATGGCAAGATTCTTAAACAATTTTGGACAATTGTTGAGATATGTGAACCTTTGCTCATGATTGGGCTTGATCCGTAATTGAACATAAGGAGGTGCAATCACATGCGATGAAGATCAAATACACTATCGGGAAGTTCGGAAACACTTCCACTTCTTGCAACCATCAAGATAAAGATATTTAAGATGAGAAAGTTGACTCAAACTTCCAGGCAAGCTAGTGAAAGTGTTCCTTCTAAGTGTAGCTCTTTAGACATGATAAGCCTCAATTGCATCGGCACTTGTTCTAAATTGCAGTAGCTTAAATTCGGATCCTTTAACATATGTAAACCTTCCAATGAAACCGATTTTTGGGGATGTTGTTGGTTCCATATGAAACCAGAGATTGAAGTCGACCATCTAGTCCAAAAGGCTTCGTGCGGTTGGTTGACATTTAAGCATCCCGAGAGATTCAAAACACAAGAGAATCCATTTCCAGTTTGCTAGGAAAACTCCTAGCCCGTCTGCAGTCTTTCATATTTAAGACAATAAGTCTCTTGAGCATTCCAATAGACGGATGAACTGTAACCATATTCACACAACCTTCAAGATCTAGCTCTTCGAGATTTGTAATCTCTGAGAAGTCAGGGGTGGTTGTTAGGTTACAACAGTACCTTAGCTTCATTATTTTCAACCTTCTTAAGCACTAGCATCAACAGAAAAAAGATAAGTTTGTATATCATTAGGTGTCGAACACAAACACATGTATGAGCAAGTAAATACCTTTGGTGTTGTCCAAAGTTGTTTTATGTGGCTGTAAGACAAGTCGATGGCAACAATGTTATCGGATAAAATCTAAAGGTAAGAACTCTAAAGGCAATCCATGCCAATAAAGCAACCTTAATTTATTGGACAACAAATCGATCTTCCGAGAAGTTTATCGCAAATGGTGCATAACGTCCATCGACTTGCGGAAAGCATATTTTTAGCATCCGCAAATTTTTCATACGTGTAAGAGCTTGTCCATCTATGGGAATATTTTGACAGTTTTCTTTAGCAAAAGGACTAGAACTTCAACTTCTTCTGCTACCTAGATACAAATAACAGATCATCAAATTGTACTTGATTTTATAAAAATTAAAAAATAAATAAAAAAACAACAACCACAATAAAGGCAATTGCTTATACTCAAATGTAAGAGCAATGGGTATGGAGATAGTAGTGTTCTCGCCGTTCCTACGTGGACACCAAACGAAGCTCTTCGTTTGCTCTTCACCCCCCCCCCTCTTCATTTGCTCTTCGTTCAAACGAAGCACAAAAGACCAAAAGATATTTGCAGCTTTTTTTTTAAGAGTAAGAAATAAATAAAATTGTGGGTGGGTGAGGCCCAAATGAAGAGGTTTTTTTTGTGTTATGAGGAAGGGGGTATTTTGAAGTGGTTGTGTTGTTATGATGTGGCACATGTGGGGCCCAAATGAAGAGAAGTGAAGCTTAATACCTTGTTTACATTCAGTATATCGCAATCCTCCGATGAAATCCACAATCTGCTGTGATTCCCAGGCATGCTGAATTCTTCACGTATAATTTCCCTTGACATGCATTGAATCAATTCATGCATTAGTAGACACGTATTACTTGCAGATACTGTTATTAGGCACCTATCAGCTAGAACTTCAATAATAGCATTTGCAGAACAATGACGGCTGTCTAGTACACTTGCGGGAAAATCTTTATTTTCCCAATGAAGGCACATGCAATGTCAAGAAACATTCTTTTCTCGATCGGATGCCAAGCTATCAAAACTTGGTCAAGTTTTTAGGATATCTGAATTAGGATATGTTTGGAGTCTATCTAACTCGCTTTCCAAACATACATGGACTTATGATCTGATGTCGACCAAAACTTTGAGAGCCAAAGGGTGACCATGCAAATATTTCACAATTTGGGAAGCAAATTCTTCAAAATCTTGTAGGATGCCTTTCACCAAATGCATATAAACTAAAGAGCTCAAGAGCTTTATAATCATCTAAAGTCTCCATTTCATGGATTTCATCCACTCTATGTGATCTTAGCAACTGTTTATCTTTACTGGTGAAGATAATCAAACTTCTGGGCAAAACCAATCGGTGAACACGCTAGTGCTTCTAATCGCTCTCGTTATTCACATCATCCGAACAAGCGGGATCCGCTTACATGCCATCCTTTGTTTTATTACCATAGAACCTTCTCCAACACTTGATATCTTCAAATCATCTTTTTTTAATCTTACCAATCATTTGCATCCGAACTTGAGTTAGGCTTTGTTTTCTTGACTTCTTTGACATCTTCACAAAAGTAACTTCCTTCAAAGTGGACATACCGTTGTTCCCCGTTCACTATCGTTTAAAACAATTTAAGTTTACAAAACAAGTTAAAGTGAACTATGACCGAAATTAACATAAAGAAAACACACTAAGTAATTTTCAACATCATATTCTTATTAGAAATAATTCAACAAAGACACGTTACCCAAGTACTCATGGAATAGTACTTGGGATTGAAATGACAAAGTTGGGTGATTCTCTCTAAGCTCAAAGCTAAGTCCGAGCACAACTCTTAGAGCTCACCGAGCTATCTCGGGAACTAAGTTGTATTTGGAGGTGAAAAGATGGCTGCGTGTGTGTGTGTTTTACAATTCACAAGCTTAACCTTTTCACTCCATCTCTTATGCTATTTATACATGTATGATATTTGACTCTTTCCTAAGTGACAACCGACATCATCTACGAAGACAAAATCTTGATGTATTTTGTCTCATTCTAAAGACTATTCTAGGTAAGAGACAAGACTACTTTCCTAAATTCGGTGATGACATCGAGCACGATCTTTGCCATTCGGGAAAGTTGACTTTGGTTGATAAGGACTTCGTCTTATCGATTCAAACTTTCCGCCTTGTCCCGCTCTTTCTTGATCTTTACATCCTTGATCTTCTACTTGAGTTTGTCTTGATGTAAGAAGTTGGAGAGGAATCTTAGGGATTCGGTGAGTTATTGTCATCACTCACCGAATCCATCATCTTCTTCTTGACTCGGTCTTCACCCTTTAAGTTCCGCCTTCGGGTGGAGACTCCTTCGCCTCGTCTCGAGTATCACGAAGACGACTCATCGAGAGACTATGCACTCAATGACTGTTTGTGTTAACGGATTAAATACTTGGGCTATTTTCTATTCAAATCATAGATTAAGGGTTTTGGGTATTCTTGAACACAACACATACACTAAGTTATAAATAGCTTTGGCAAGGGTCGTCTTTCCTATTCCGCTTATACCACATATTCCAATCATGTTAACCTTATCTGACCCAACAAAGCGTGACAAGTTTAATTTGTCGAAATGTAAATCCATGCCAACAAGGTTTTCACCAACATGCAAGGGTCCGTCACATAACTTTATGAGGATGTCTTTGGAGATGCAATCAATGAACTTGGATTCATACCTATTAACAATAGAAGAAAAAGAAAAACTAAACAGTGTTAGGCTTTAGTAATAAGGTGTTTGTGAGAAAACAGCAAACATAAAGAAATTTACCCATTTGTCATGTCCTGGAGATCCCATCCACATAAGTTAGCCGCCATGGATAAAGCTTCTTTCCATTTACCCACCTCCGTACTATTTGAAACTTTGTGCTTACAGAACGCTTGCGCATAACTTCTTTTCTGTTTCCTCACCACATCAGGCTTGGCATCATAAAAGATAATCCGAGCCTCATGTTTGGGATCTTTAATCTGCTTGCACTCAAGTATTTTCACAAGTTCCCTCAGACACCATGTTGAAGAAGCGTAATTTTTGGAGAAGATAACTAACAAAAACCTCGATTCTTCAATGGCTTTGTAGAGATGAGGAGATATCTCTTCTCCTTTAGGCAATTCTCTATCATCTCTAAAAGCATTAATTCCTTTTTGCTTGAAATCGTTGAACATATGATCCATGAAGTTTTTGCGGATATCTTCACCTCTAAAACTTACAAAGACATCATATTTCCACCGATGAGGGATGGATGTAGTAGCCATTATCAATAATGAGATCGAGCTGCATCCACAAGGAAAGAGCATCAGAAAGAGTTTTAGTCATCAATCTGCCCAAATATCTTTTACTAAATGATAGCAACACAAAAACAACATCGGAACAATATAAATATTGGACAAAAATTTGGAATTCCATAAAGTTATTCTTGGCCCGAAGCTTGGGTGAAACTAAAGTCCCAAACATTGATAGTACCTTTGCTCGTTCTTTGTGAGGCTGCATACAAAAAGAAGAAGATAGTAAGGGTGGAGCAAAGGAGTCACAGTCGTAAAATACATGAAGAGCAGAAAAACTTTATTCGTTTAATGAAAATAGCAGCTTGGTGGTTACTTCTCAAATCATAATACTTCCACTGTTGGTTAAAAACTAATTATTGTTCTTGCAAAAATGTATTTCTACTATTGTCAGAAAGGGAAGTTGAAACAAACTTCAGACTCGCATTGATTCACTCACAGGATTCTCTATTTTACGTGGTGATGCATTGATTTCAGATCCGTTGCTCTCTCTTGGCGATGCATTAGTAACAGATTCAATGCTGCTATCCGGTGAACTCTCCTGGTTACCTTTATGAACAAAGAAACCTTTATAAGTAGTCAGTAAATATAACAGATCCTTCCGTTAAAAGTTTGCACAAAGTTGCGATAATTAAAACTTTTCTTGGAGTTTAATCCTTCCATATGATAAAGCGAAGAAGTTAGACTTCAAAAATATCATGGATTTAAAATTTATAAATAATCAGTAACATCAAAATTTGCAAATATCGACAGATATAAAAATTTACAAATAAGTAACAAACTCAACATCAATTATATATACGACAAAAATGTGTTTGCATTTGGTTTCAAAGGCTGAAACATCTCTCATTTGAATGAAAGACGAGAATTCTTGCTTGTGGATGCAAGTTTTTCAATAAAACTTGAGGTTATAATAGTCTCCGAAGTCAAGCTACACTTCTTTACAAGAAACAAAAGACAATTCTCATTAGTGAAGTTAGCTTGGAGAAATCATAGATTTTGATAAGGAACATGCGTTACTATACGTTGTTTTACTATGATAACCAGTTGGCATGAAGCAATATAAGCACTGCCCTATAAAATCTTATCAAAGCGTTGTCGTGCGCATTATAGGTAATTACATATGTTTACCAGAATCGCGTTGGCTGCTAATATTTTCTTTTAACTGCTCATCTTCCTCAATGTTTTCCTTCTCCAAAGAGGAGTCTTTATTGTCAGGAGATGCCCATTTGCATAAATTGAACTTTGGCAACTTTGTCAAGCTACCTAAAACAGAGGTGAAACTAATTAACACTTTTCTACACTTGTAAGCATGACATTTCTGAGCCTAAATCACCAGACAACACATAAGTGTGACAAATATAAGAAAAGAAAAAAATATATAATGAGGATCCAAAGATTAAAAGATCATCTTTAGTCCCCACGTCTCATGAAAGTTGCAACAAGTATCATTTGGGGGCGACTATGAAAAGGTTGCCTTATCAACATAAACTTTGGATAAAAGTTACTAAGCTACCATCTTAAACTACAGGTTCAATTTAGTTTGGTTGACAACGATGACTATTTCAATATAGACATTTAGCTATAATCACATATTCTTACAAAATTACGTCACACGTTGAATTGTCGAAGTATTTAACTAAGGATTTTACATTTTTCATGTTATACAATGTGCAGTAGCTAAAACTTGCTTAAGATGACTTTTACATTATTACCCCCGAAACTTTACACCCTGATCTACCTCTTCCTTTAGTGACAAAAAAGTTCTAAACTTTTCTTTAAATTAAGCAAAATAGTTTAACTAAACTGTTATTTCCTTTAGATATCACAACAAACAAAAAAGGTTGTCTGATAAGTTTCTCACGATCCGATCTCCATTCACTTCCATCAAAACTAACAAAGTAAAGCTGTTTAGTAAGTCTATCCCTTCAAAGAACGCAATTTCTTGTGAGCCAAAGAACAGGACATAAACTACGGGGCAAAACTAGGTCGGATTCAATTTCTATGGCAGTGTGAATCGAACTAGAACTATTACTTGATCTATTTAGGCAGAGGTAGAAAACAACGGGAGAGTTGGGTGGGTTGGCAATAAGTCAAACAGGCAGATCTTTCATTCATGTTGAAACAAGTCGATTACACAACATTTTCTATAAAATCAGTGTATCAAATATGATTAGAAAATCGATATTACAGCGAAAAAAATCTAAATTTCTGAATAAGAAAAATCTAAATTTCTGAATAAGATGAAATTACACTTGATGAGACCCTTGACCCATTTACTTTTTACAATTTTGATTTTACACATACCCATTAGAGATGAAACATATACAGAACCAAATTGATGAATAGGAATTTCATCTTGGCTTATTACTACTGTCAACTTTTTTAGGGGGTGTTTGTTTAAGCTTATACGTGGGCTTATGAGCTTATTTGATTCCGGCTTATATGTCATAAGCCCCAATTTTCCGGCTTACTTTGAGACTTAAGGGCTTATATGAGTTTATCATATCGTAATAAACTTATATAAGCTCACAAGTCTCAAAAAAGCCGGAAAATTGAGGCTTGTGAAATATAAGCTGAAAAATAGATAAGCTCATAAGCCACGTATAAGCTTAAACAAACACCCTCTAGCCTTTGCCATGGAAGGTGAATATACATGACATTAAACAACTAGATGACATTTTCACAAAAAGGCTCTATATATATCTCTCGTGATTCGTGAATATATCCTACATTCTGAAGTAATACTTAGGGTGTGCCTTATGTGAACAAAATAATCAAGCAAATCGAGCAAGAATGGCTGTGGAAAACATTAAATGGAAGATATGTGTGGTTAAGATTTTAGGGAATTACCATCTTGGTCGTGAGTAATCTCTACTGTGGTAGCAGCAGAATGTGGTTGAAGGTTAAGCAATGCGGTGTTTACACGTGAAGCGCCCATCGAATAGCGAGCACCAGCTAATTCCAACCATCCCTGAATTACACAGGATTATTATTAAGCCCAGAACACACTACACTTTTGTTTGTCGAAATATAGAGACAAAAACAGCCTAAAAAAAATCAAGTTCCTCCTATAAATCTATAATAATAATCGCACATCACAAGCAGTAGTAAAATTGTAAAATAAATAAGTTTGTTTCAGCTGAATTGGCGGCTTGTTAAAATTTTGAGGCAAGGGTATAATATGTCTACAGTTGTTATTTATAAGCTCAAACTTTTTGGATTTTCAAAAGTTGAATAAGCGGCGAATAAGCTTAATGAGGTGTTTGTTTCGCTTATAAGCCAGCTTACAGGTGATCTGTTTTTGCCATTTGTTTCATAAGCTCACTTTTGTGGCTAATTTTGAACTTTCCGGCTTATATACATTTATTGTGTCAGATAAGCTTATATCGCCAAAAGTTGCAAAATAAGCTAATGAAACATAAGCCGAAAACCAAAGGGCAAATGCTTTATAAAGTTACTATTTTTTATGGGTATCGAACAAATTTTTTTTTCTTTACTTTTCTTTCAAATTCGGCCTTCTTGAGATACTTTATGACATTTTTGCCCTTCAAATCATTAGAACTTCTATTTGGTTAGAGGGGCAAAAATGTCACAAAATACCCCACGAAAGCCGAATTAGAAAGATTAGTACCCGTATAAGGAGAGAAAAAATTTTGTTGGACACCCCGAAAAAGAAACATTTGCCCAAAAGCAAATAAGTCATAAGAAAGCTATATAAGCCGAAACAAACACCCCCTTAATATAATAAACTTATATAGGCCCACATGACTCAAAATAAGCCAAAAAAAAAAAAAATGGGACTTATGAAATATAAGCCGGAAAACAAATAAGCTCATAAGCCACATATAAGCTTAAACAAAGCCAAAAAGTTGCAAAATAGGCACAAAAAATGAGGCCCAAAACGAAATAAGCCATAAGGCAGCTATATAAGAAGAAACAAACACCCCCTTAATTAAAATGAAATGATAAGAAATAATAATAAGATGAATGAATTGATTACCTGACGAAGAAGAGTGTTGGATAATGAATCGATTAAAATTAAATAATGATCCAATGAATCAAGGAAATTTAATGTTTCTTCTTCACCTTCAGATATTGAAAGTTTAGAGATTTTAGTGTTAATATTGTTTTCATCATCTACTACTGCTGCTACTTCTTCCATGGCAGGCAAATCTCAGTGATTATTATTTGTGTTTTATACAGTAATTCATTCAATTCAACTGAGATGATATTGGTGAGTGAGTTTGGCTCTCTTGCTCATACCCCTTTCTTATTCACCTTTTCACATTTTGTGTCCTTT
Source organism: Chrysanthemum lavandulifolium (assembly GCA_022545495.1). Lineage (NCBI taxonomy): Eukaryota > Viridiplantae > Streptophyta > Magnoliopsida > Asterales > Asteraceae > Chrysanthemum > Chrysanthemum lavandulifolium. Next base: position 247,721,909 of record CM040245.1, on the reverse strand, counting down.
ACTTTTATCATTTTAGTTTATATATATATTTATAGTATCGTGGGGCTTATGGCTATTTAAATTACTTAAATACACTTAAAAATATAATGAATTGTTACGTAAAAGCTGGAAATACATGTCAATTTAATTTGATGTATTTTTATGTGATTTTACATTAGGGTGAAGGTGAGAATACGTAACAAAGTTTCTCAAATATACCGATGTACGTAACATACAAATTTTATTACTTTTATGCGTAAATAACTTTCAAATTATTATCAATATCGTAATGTGACCGGTAACTACAAGTTACCGGTCAAAGTTTCAAATTATGATCAATGTCGTAAATAACTTTCAAATTATGTTCAATGTACGTAATGTGACCGTTTTCTTACGTTTTGTCCGTTTTGTTCGTTTTGTCCGTTTTCTTACGTTTTGTCCGTTTTCTCACGTTTTATCCGCTTTTTGTTTCGTTTTGTCCGTTTTCTTATGTTTTGTCCGTTTTCTTACGTTTTGTCCGTTTTCTTATGTTTTGTACATTTTTCTTACGTTTTGTCCGTTTTCTTACGTTTTGTCCGTTTTGTTCCGTTTTGTCCGTTTTCTTCGTTTTGTCCGTTTTCTTACGTTTTGTCTGTTTTGTTTCGTTTTGTCCGTTTTCTTATGTTTTGTCCGTTTTCTTACGTTTTGTCCGTTTTGTCATTTTTTTTACGTTTTGTCCTTTTTTGTTCGTTTTGTCCGTTTTCTTACATTTTGTTCTGTTTTGTTCCGTTTTGTTCGTTTTCTTATGTTTTGTCCGTTTTCTAACGTTTTGTCCGTTTTCTTCGTTTGTCCGTTTTCTTACGTTTTGTCCGTTTTCTTACGTTTTGTCGTTTTTCTTACGTTTTGTCCGTTTTCTTATGTTTTGTCCGTTTTGTCCGTTTTCTTACGTTTTGTCCGTTTTGTTACGTTTTTGTCCGTTTTCTTCGTTTGTCCATTTTTTTACGTTTTGTCCATTTTTACGAAGAAAACGGACCAAATGGAACAAAACGGACAAAACGTAAGAAAACGGACAAAACGAAGAAAACGGAGAAAACGAAGAAAACGGACAAAACGTTAGAAAACGGACAAAACATAAGAAAACGAACAAAACGGAACAAAGCAGACAAAACGTAAGAAAATGGACAAACGTAAGAAAACGGACAAAACGTAAGAAAACGGACTAAACGGACAAAACGTTAGAAAAACGGACAAAACATAAGAAAACGAACAAAACGGAACAAAAGCAGACAAAACGTAAGAAAAGGGACAAAATGGACAAAACGTTAGAAAACGGACAAAACGTAAGAAAACGGACAAACGTAAAAATGTGACAAAACGGACAAAACGTAAGAAAACGGACAAAACGGAACAAAACGGACAAAACGTAAGAAAAGCGATAAAACGGACAAACGTAAGAAAACGGACAAAACATAAGAAAAACGGACAAAACGAAACAAAAGCAGACAAAACGAAGAAAACGGACAAAACGTAAGAAAACGGACAAAACGGAACAAAACGGACAAACGAAGAAAACGGAACAAAAACTTAAGAAAAGCGGAAAACGTAAGAAAACGGACAAAACGTAAGAAAAACGGACAAAACCAGAACAAAAACGGACGAAAACGGAACAAAAACGGACAAAACGTAAGAAAAACGGTCACATTACGTACATTGATCATAATTTGAAAGTTATTTACGTACAAAAGTAATAATTTGAAACTTTTGACCTGGTAACTTGTAGTTACCGGTCACATTACGTACATTGACCATAATTTGAAAGTTATTTACGTACAAAAGTAATAAAATTTGTATGTTACGTACATCGGTATATTTGAGAAACTTTGTTACGTATTCTCAGCCTTCACCCTTTACATTAATAAGCTTCAGCTCCAATTAATTCGCCTAACAACATTATAAAAATATAATTTTCAACTTTCGCTTATAATAAAGCCCGAGCCTGACCTATTTGCGCCAAACATACACTATATATGGGCTTATGAGCTTATTTCATTTTGGCTTATATCTCATAAGCCCTAATTTTGGCTTATTTTGAGACGTGAGCTTATATAAGTTTATTATATGATAATAAATTATATAAGAAATAATAAGATGGAATAAAATGATGAATTAATTGATTACCTGAGGAAGAAGAGTGTTGGATAATGAATTGATTAAAATTAAATAATGATCCAATGAATCAAGGAAATTTATTAATGTTTCTTCTTCACCTTCAGATATTGAGAGTTTAGAAATTTTACTACTGATTTCGTTTTCATGATCTACTACTTTTAATTCTTCCATGGCAGGCAAATCTGAGTGATTATTATTTGTGTCTTAATGATTCATTCAACTTAATGACTGGAGATGATGATATTGGTGATTATTATGAAAACTATTTAGAGTTGCGGTTATCTGACTCTTTTTATGCATAAAATAGTCTTTAGTGGGGGTGTTTGGCAAACGGCATGAGATAAACCAAACGCTCCTAATTCAATGTGGCTTCATTTGAATATACCCGGGAATGCATATTAGTTATGCAATACCTTTAGTATTCAAGAGCATGCAAGTGATGAAAAGTTAATGTTTCTATTTGTATTAACAATGAAAAATTGTTTTCCTACAAGTGAGAAGCTTTTCAAAAAAATTTGACATGGGGTGTTTGGTTATTTGAATAAAACCTTATAGTCATTATCTTTTGATTAGTGGAAAACATGATTTGTTTATGCAATATGATAATGTAGTACCTAATTTCAATGACTAGTTATGCAATTTGCCAATTGAATCCATGTTTTGTACAAGAATATACACAAACCCCATGTAATGATTTTGTGCACAAATTAGAATCCTAGACTCATAATTAAGAGATAAAATGTAGTTAGGATACTTACAATGATGTTAACTTGATGATTAGTGGGTGAGAAATTGTCAACAATGAGTTAGGTTTAATGTTTGCACATTTTGGTGAAGTGGGTTGTGAGGAAGAAGGTGTTTTGTAGGTAGCACTTTTGCAATCGTAGTCACCACGAACCGCACGGCACCAAATTTTTGTTTCGTCTTTGTTGTCTTTTGGTGTCGTGGAGTGCGATGAGAGGTTTCTGACAATTTGTTTTGTTTTGTTTGTTCTAAGTTTTAGGCTATGTTTTACCTACATTTTTGGTTCCATTAACCCCAAACCAAGTCTAAGAAGATTAAATGGTTCTCGTTTGAGAGGCTTAGTTAGAATGTCGGCAATCTTGTCTTCGGAGGACACTTTCTCAATTGAGATGTTCCCTTTTTGAACATTGTCGCGAAGAAAGTGATGACAGATTTCAATATGCTTTGTACAAGCATGTTGGACGGGATTTTTGCTGAGATCAATAGCTCCTTTGTTGTCGCAAAATATAACGATATCGTTGAGATGAATTCCGTAGTCCACGAGAGCTTGCTTCATCCAAAGAGCTTGTTGACATTCTTTTCCGGCTGAGACGTACTCAGCTTTAGTAGTTGAGATAGCTAAAGTCGTTTGCTTCTTTGCAAACCATGAGGTGAGACAATGTCTGACAAAAGTGCAAATACCACTTGTACTTTTTCTATCGACATAGTCACCGGCATGATCCGAATCGGCATATACTATAGTTTCTACACCCGTTCCTTTGGGATATCATAATCCTAAACATGTTGTTCCCTTAATGTATCTAAATATCCTTTTTAAGGCTTCTAAGTGTGATACCTTTAGATTTTCTTGAAAGCGAGCACATGACAAACACTAAACATAATGTCGGGTCTACTAGCCGTGAGATAGAGTAAGCTACCGATCATTCCTATATATTTAGTGTTATCTACCGATTCACCTTCCTCATCCTTGGTGAGTTTAGTGTCCGAAGACATGAGTGTCTTAGTTGGTTTTGAATCTTCAAGAGCAAATTTCTTAAGCATATCTTTTATATATTTAGATTGGTTAAATAATATGCCATCTTCTAGTTGTTTAATTTGGAGTCCTAGAAAGAAGTTTAATTCACCCATCATACTCATCTCAAACTCATCGTGCATGATTTTAGAGAAATCATCACATAGCTCTTGACAAGTTGATCCGAATATGATGTCATCAACATATATTTGAACAATGATAATGTGTGACTCCTTTTTCTTGGTAAAAAGAGTATTATCTACTAATCCCATGGTGTATTTGTTTTCAACAAGAAAAGTCTTAAGTCTATCGTACCAAGCTGTGGTGCTTGCTTAAGACCGTATAATGGTTTCTTGAGTTTGAAGACATGATGTGGCTTCTCAAAGTCGGTAAAACCGGGAGGTTGAGCAACATATACTTCTTCGTTAATAAACCCATTAAGAAACGCACTCTTAACATCCGTTTGAAATAATTTAAAGTCATAAGCACATGCATATGCAAGTAAGATTCTAATAGACTCGAGCCTAGCTACCGAAGCATAAGTTTTATCATAATCAATCCCTTCTTGTTGATTATAACCTTGTGCGACAAGCCTAGCTTTGTTTCTAGACACAACACCATTTTCATCCATTTTATTTGAAAACCCATTTCGTTCCAATTATAGTTTGATCTTTAGGTTTTGGAACTAATTTCCAAACATCATTTCTAACGAATTGGTTTAACTCTTCTTGCATAGCAATTACCCAAGATTCATCTTTTATTGCTTCATTTATGTTTTCGGTTCGATGGTAGACACGAACAAAAATGATTACTTTGATTTTGGGCTTGTGACCTTAAGGTTCTTTGATTAAGTTTTCCTATGATCTTTTCTAAAGGATGACTTTTGGACTCTTTGATGTTTATAATCTCATCATTTAATGGTTCATCTTCCTTGTCATTTTCAATTATTTCTTGACTTTCTACAAGTTGACTTTCAACTAAGTCATCATCTACCAAAGGTGATGTCTTAGAGGGAGGTGGACTTTCGTCGAATGTTATGTTCAACGATTCCTCGACTCTCATTGTTTCTTTGTTTAAGACAATGTAAGCTTTACTAGTTTGAGAATAACCAAGAAATACACCTTCATAAGACTTTGGGTCAAACTTGGTGAGATAATCTTTAGTATTAAGAATGAAACATTTACATCCAAAACTCTAAAATATCCTAAGGTTGGCTTTTTACCTTAATAAAGCCCATATGGTGTTTTGTTTAAGAAAGGACGTATTAAGACTCTATTTAAAATATATGTAGAAGTGTCAGCGTTACACCAAAACTTTTGAGGAATGTTTTGTTCATTAAGCATTGTTCTACTCATTTCTTGAATTGTTCTATTTTCGTTCTACAACTCCATTTGATTGAGGTGTTCGAGGAGCGAAAAGTTATGTGTTATACCATTTGTATCACAAAAGTTTCCAAATTGTGTTTCATTGTCAAATTCACGACCATGATCCGTTCGGATCGACACAATTTAACACCTAGTTGATTTTGAATTTTCTTGCTAAGAATTTCAAATTTATCAAAAGCTTCATTTTGGTTTTCAAAATAACGTCCAAGTAAACCTTGAGTAATCATCTACTACGACCAAAGTGTATAAGTTGCCTCCATAGCTTCTTGTAGCAGATGGACCAAACAAGTCCATATGCAAAAGTTCTAGACACTTAGATGTGGACACCATATTTTTAGACTTATGACTACTATGGGTTTGTTTACCAATTTTGCAAGCATCGCAAAAATGTTGGTCATATTTAAGTTTTGGTAAATTCCTAACTAGCTCTTTTGAGGATAGGTTTTGTATAAGTCTCATATTAGCGTGACCTAAGCATCTATGCCAAAGAGTTAAGTTATCATCTAATGTTGTTAGACAAAGTTTGTCATTAGATGTTTTATCTATTTTCATAACGTATATGTTATTTTCCTAACTCCTTTAGCTATGGTGATACCATCTTTTAGTATTTTACTACCATTTTCTTCAAATAGTACTTTATACTTTTATCACATAATTGGCTAATACTAAGTAGATTAAATCCTAACCTATCGACATGAGCAACATTTTCAATAGTTAGGTCCCGTCGTCCGTCTTTGACTGCAGCAGTTTGACAATTGTTTGTCTTTTTCGGCCGTTTTGTTTTGACTCTTTGGAATTACTACCTCATTAAATCCTAGCCCATTCATGTTTCCTGGTGTTTTTGAATTCTAACTATTTCATCGGCACAAGCGATGTTTTGTTAAATCTTTTAAATTTAGAATTATGTTCGATTAAAACATCTTGTGTGAGCTTTAGATTTTCTATTTCAAGATTAAGCTCTTGACATGGTTTGCAATCATCGTCATTTGCTTTTCCTTTTCTAATCGTTTGCCTTTTCTTTTAACTCATAGACTTCATTTTCTAAAAATTCCTTTTTAGTCTTTAAAAATTTATTTTAGTTATGATTTTAGACTTGGCTCACACAATTGATTATATTATTTTAGCAAAGTGTCATCATCAATAGAAGAATAAGATGAGTCGGAATGTACCTCATTTGACTCATGTGCCATTAAGCGATTTCCTCCTTGCTTGATTCTTCATCATCTTCACTATCACTCCAAGCACCACTTACAAGAGCTCGTTGAGTTTTGCTTTTAGGTGGCTTGGGACAATCTCCTATTAGATGACTTGCATCACCGCATCTAAAGCACTTTCTTTCACCTTTACCCTTTTGTCATCCCGATCTTTTCGAATGGCTTTTTCTTCTCGAGGTTGTCTTACAAACTTTCCTCTTCTTCTAAAGAACTTTTGAAATCTCTAACACCATGGCATACTCTTCATCTTCACTACCGAGCAAGATTCGTCATCATCACTTGATTCCGTTCTTGCTTTTAGAGCAACAATTTGAATTTCTCTCTTTTTCCTTTGATGATTTCGAATCTTTCTCCATCACCATTTCGTGTACTTTGAGGTTTCGATTAGCTCGTCTAGTGACATTTTTAGAGATCTTTTGATTCTTCAATGGCCGTCACTTTAGCTCTCCACTCGGATGGAGTGCTCTAAGAAATTTCGACAAAGTTCTTACTACGAAAAGATTCATCAAGTGCTTTGGTGATGTAATAATAGTATTAAAGCGAGCAAAGCCACAATCAATGGTTTCATCTTCAGGGATAACAAATTGTTCATATTGTTGAACAAGAAGATCAATTTTGTTATCCTTGACTTGTGAATTTCCTTGATGTGTAACAATCAAAGACTCCCAAATATCTTTGGCGGTTTCACACATAAAAATTCTTTCATATTCTTTTCTAGGCAAAGCATTATAAAGCATCATTTTAGCTTCATTATTTTTAGCAATTAATTTCTTTTGTTCATCAACAGAAATATCTTTTGTTGTAGAACTAAAATCCCCTTTAACAATAACAAACCAAAGATCTATATCTTTTGATTTTACATATGTTTCAAAACGGTTTTTCAATAGATAAATCCAATGGTTTCAAAGAGTGGTGGTCTTTGCATAGATTTCCTTCTTTAAAGTTTTCAGAATCCATGGATCGTTTCAATTTTATAAAATACAATATATTTTAGAAATTCTTGAGCAACGAGGCTCTGGTACCAATTGTAGAAAACTAGAAGGGGGTTGAATAGTTTACCGATTAAAAACTTTGTTTTGAAACTTATTGAAAGATCAATTGATGTTGATCTTAGATATGTTAGTGAAATATGTAAACAATATATAAAGAGTAAATAAGGAAAGAAACAATCAAACCACAACAAGTTGTTTATAGTGGTTCGGTCTACAAGGACTCTTTTTCCTTGCCTACTCCACTCCCGAGTCTCGCACTCGAGTTTAACTTCACTAGTCAACAAGTTCTTTTCACCGCGGAGAAACCTTTACACTTCACACACACTATTTCCGACACTAAGCTAAGTGTCGAGTTCTTTCCAAGGGTACAACCACTCCCATACACAATGTATTTTAAGGACTAAAATACTAACCACTCACACTCACAAGATTTTGATAGTTTGGTATAACAATGAAGTATGAATCAACACAAGATCATACAACACCAAACAAACAAGACTTTCAACTCCTCATTGAAGCTTGAATGTGACTTGATCTTCTTTGCTACAAAGAGATCACTAATATGATATGAAACTGAGTTAGAAAGGTTAGAGAAGGAATGTATGAGAGTATGATAGAAAGGGATGAAAACTACTTGGTTTGGCTTTGCTATTTATAGCCAAAACACTCAGCAGGCACCACGGACCACGAAACCCTTTAAAGGGTTCCGTCCGTTATAATATTTGGTATCGCCGAGGTCTGACAGCAAGATATCAAAATCTTGCCAAAGTCAACCATATCTATGCAAGATTGGGTAAGATATGTAGAGCCTAAATCTACACAAAGAATCTTGTGAAATCTTCCAATGATTTCAATGATGCATCACATGATGTCATGTGTTTGTTTTTCTATTTTTAGAAATATGTAAATACATATGTAATGTTTAGTTTTAAGAAACCAAAACATTCTAAAACTCCTATCATACATTATGGTTAATCACATTGTAAATGCTTAAGTGATGAAGATATTATTTGAAAAGCTTGTTTAAATATCTATTAGACTTGACAAGCTTTCGACTTGATAAAATTAAATTTACTTTTGTCGTTAACAATACTTAGGTAAAGATCAAAAATATAAATCACATTTAATGACGATATTTGTATTAACAATCTCCCAAAAGCTTCTGGCTTTTAACTTTACTCTATTCACCCATTGGAACCATAGACTTTCCTTGTTAGAAAATAGCTTCCAAATGTGTTTCATAAGCAGAATCTCATTCCATTGATCCAAAATCTTTAGACCCAATTCCCCTTCACTCTTCGGACTACAAACCACTGACCAGGCTACTTTAGCTTTGCTCTTAATACTCCTTCCTTGATTCCATAAAAAACTCTTAAGGAGACTATTAATTTCCTTTACAGTGGCTTTTGGAAGCATAACCACATAGGCCCAATAAGTTTGCATATAGCCAATACAGAGGAAATAAGTTGCAATCTCCCAGCATAAGACAAAGATTTATTTTTCCAGTCACTAACTTTAGTTCTCACCATGTCCACCAGCTCTTTGCAATCATTAATACCAACTTTCCTTGCAAGTAGAGGAAGGCCAAGATATTCAACAGGTAACCTACCAACTTTAAAAGGGAGAATATCCAAAATTCTTGCCCTTTCTACAACATTAACACTACCAAAGAAAATGGTACTCTTACCCATGTTTGGCTGTAACCCAGAAGCATTGCTAAATTCAATCAAGGCATCTTTAATAACTCTAACAGAGTTTTGATCCCCATGACTAACCACAAGTAAATCATCTGCAAATGAAAGGTGAGTTAGCTGCATTTCCTTGCATCCCTTATGGTACTTGAAACTATGGTTTTCCGAACTCTTCTCTTTAACATTAATGAAAACCTCCATCACAAAAGTGAATAAGTATGGAGAGATAGAGTCACCCTTCCTTAATCCCCTACCATACGAAATAACCATGTCTCCCTCCATTAATGCAAATAGTAAAAGCAGCAGTAGGTACACAAGTCATTATCCAGTTCACCATTTTCTCATGAAAACCAAACAGTCTCAAAATAGTTTCTAAAAATATCCAATTAACTGTATCATATGCTTTTTCAATATCCATTTTTAAAGGACATCTTTTAGCCCCATTTTTGTAGTTATAGCCTTTGAGCAGCTCTTGAGATAGAAGTAAATTGTCCTGAATCAACCTCCCAAGGACAAATGCACTCTGATTTTTATTGACAAGTTTATGAAGAGCATACTTGATTCTATTTGTTAATATTTTACTGATGCATTTGTATATCACATTACAACATGCAATGGGCCTAAATTCAGAGATTTTGGAAGGTTGTTGGATCTTAGGAACAAGGGAAATAAGTGTAGCATTTACCTCACTGAGAAGCTTCCCATTAATGAAAAAATCTTTAAGCGCTTTGCACACATCCCCGCCTCACAATACTCCAAGATTTCTTGAAAAAAGCGATGAGTAGCCATCGGGCCCGGTGCCCTGGGTCACCAATATAAAAATAGCCTCTTTAATCTCTGCATCAAGAGCTACACCAATCATAGCCATTGCTTCATCTTCATTTAATTTTGCATTAAAAGGATCTCCATATAAGATATAGGACTAACTGGATCAAGAGAGCCAAGAAAGTTCTTAAAATGTTCCACAAATTTAATAAAGAACAATACTTCCTTCAAATCTTGTTCCATCATCATTGCAGATACTATTGATTACATTACTTTGCCTTACGCTTTTAATCACCTTGTGAAAGAATTTACTATTCTTATCCCCATACTTTAACCAATCAATCCTATCTCTTTGGAATAATAGCTTCTCTTCATCATACATGACAACATTGTACTACGCAAACATTCACTTCTTTGAGTTTCGATTTAAGTCATGAGGATGCTTTTCCATTTGAACTTGAGCACCTTTAACTCTTCTCTTAATCTTACAACATTATCACATAAATTCCCATTCTTCCTGTTCATTTTATTTAAAGGGCTTTTAAAGATTTTAGTTTTTCACCACTTGAAACATATGACAACCTATAACCTTCTTATCCCATTCAGTTTTCACTATATGAAGAAAAAAAATCAGGTTTGTCTACAACATAATTAGCAAACTTGAATGACAAAAGCTTTCTCAACATACTATTTGGGATAGTTACAATGGCAACACTATGATCTGATGTGACAAAAGGCATAAATTGACCTGAAGCAGCTCGAAATTTATTCATGAGTCCCTCATTAATCATCATCCTATCTAACTTCTTCATAATACTTGAATTTGCTTTCAAGGGGGATTTGATCCATGTATAAAACAAACCTGAACTACAAATATCCTCCACCTTTATATCATTAACACAATCCCTAAAGTCTTGCATGTCATTGGTGATACTAGAGCTCCCAGCGGAATGCTCTCCCACTTTTAAAGTAACATTAAAGTCACCTAGGAGTACCCATGGATCATCATTGACAATATACTTAGCAGCACTTAGCTCCCTTCATAAACCTTTCCTTTAAGTACCACTATTTGAAGCATATACAAAACTACAAAAACATTTTGTCTTAGTATTAATTCCTTCAATTACACACATCATCATTTGCCTTAACATACCCACAACCATCGATTGACCAAACTACTATCCCATCCAATGAGAATCCGCAACCATTTTGACTATACAAGCTATTAGAGCACCAATCCCATCTTCCAAAGACTTTCCTAGCAACACTATCCAACTTCTTTACTCTTATATGAGTTTCTAACACGACACAACATTAACTCTTTCCTCCCTAATAAATGAACCACTTCATCCTATTTTTTAACTTGATTCATACTCCTAATATTCCATGATGCAATATGTAGATCCATAGACATGTAATAGAAAAGATAAGCATCAATTTAGGGCGGTTGCACTACCACCACCAAGCACATCACCGTCTAACATCGACCTTTGACGGTGATTCACATTCTCCATAACTTCTCCCTCATTCTCATTTTGATTGCCATCCTCCTTCCTCCTGTCCTCTTCCCATTTTTCCTTGAAGTAAGTGTGGAAAACTAGAAGGGGGGGGGTTGAATAGTTTTGCCTATTTTAAGTTGATTTCAAAAACTTTAGATTCGATATTATGTGAAATCGTATGGATGTTGAGAACGTATAGATCTAGTGATAATGTAAGCAAATAAATAAAGTTCAAGGATAGAAATGACACAACAGATTTATAGTGGTTCGGCTACAAGGACACCTTCCTTGCCCTACTCCACTCCCCGAGTCACGTAGTCGAGAGTTCAAGCACTATGTCAACAAACTCCTTCACTTGGCGGAGAAGCCTTCACAACGTTGCTTACACTTTTTCTGGTACAAAGCTAGATACCGAGTCCGTAGCACGGTGGACCAAACCAACACAACTATTACACAACAAATATGTGAAATATGAAATACAAGATCTTCGCTGAAATCTTGCGAGTGACAAATCAATCAAGGACCCCTTGCTTGGATGACTTGTAGAATGCTCGTGATCTCGCCTTAGAGAAGGACCTATATGAGGATCACAAATAGAAAGAAAGAAGAACAACTCTCTAGATCAAGAGATCTATATGTTAGAAGAGAATGAGAGTGTATGAGAGATTTAGTAAGAAGAGGGGTGAGTTAGAATGAAGAAATGGCTCTCTATTTATAGGAAAATTTCCTCACTGTTTCCCCGGATCCCACGGATCCCTACCACTTGGGATCGGCTAGCACAAAGCTAGGGATCCGTGGAACGCTCCTCTTTGCCCATGGGTTTTTTGGTTATGGGTCATGGGTTATGGGTTGGTCCATGGGTTTTCCTTAGATTCAATGTATCTAAGTTAAGTGGTATATATAATACCATGGGTTATGGGTCAATACCATTTGCTAGTTTCTACCCATTTTAGTATTTATATGTTTTTACCCATTTTAATAAACATATTACAACAAATGCTTAGTTACTACATTTTTGTATTTAAATGGCTATATGTAAATGCTTTACAAAAAATAACATGTATCCTTATAATTATACTTAAGATAACATTATGATTGTTATCAACAAAACACAAAGAGATCGCAAAATATTAATAAACGTTTTTACGGTTTATTTGTATTAACAATCTCCCCTTTTGTTGATGACAAAACATAATGTTATGATGAGTAAAACTTAAGAATAGATGTAATTTTGAAAGCCCCTAAGTTTTACTTCTTCTCCCCTTTTGTCGAAACAAAAGATAACCCTGGAGGAAAAAGTAGTCTACGTATTTCTTACTCCCCCTTGACGGTAGCTCCCCCTTGTTTGGGGCGTCAAGTGAAGAAAAATAAAAATCCTACAAAGAAAAAGGGTTAGTAACATGCTTAAATAATCTTGTGTTTGCCGAGAATCAAGATTGGGAGCCAAGGTATGTAAACAAGGCCTTGTAATAAAACACCAAATTGTAGTGGTATTAATGCCACGTACAAGCATGTAAAAATAAGAACAAGACTTGTTCTTGAAAATGACTTCAAAAGAAAAGATAATACTAAAAGTGAAAAATAGTAGTAGTGATTCCGTCCATGCTTGCATAAGGTTATGGATGGAGGTTTTGATGAGTGATGGTATTGATGCGATCAAGGATGAGGTTGAGTATGAAACGCATTTCTTCCTTAACTTCTATTGCAATTTCCCTAGTGGATTGGCAATGTTCACAATGTAAATGATGTGGGTAATGAGTGCGGAAGTTTTCCGGGTTGTTTTGATTTGAGTTATGCGGAAATTGTGGTGGAAAAATAGGAAAATATGGATCAATATCCAGAATGTTTGAAAGTGGTGGTGGAAAAGAACCTAGATGTTCTTGTAATGTGATGGGAGCTAATGGTGGTGATGTTTCAATATCTTGAAAGATAGTATTTGGTGATGTGGGAGGTGTTGAAAAGACTATTTCTTTTCTTTAGGTTGGATAGATCTTGTTGGATTCTTAAGGAGTTCCAAAAGAGTGATTTTAGGTGGTGATGAAGTTGGTGTACTTGTTGGTGATGAGGGGGTGCTATAACGGAAGCATCTTGTGGTGAGTTATTTGATGAGGATGAACCATTTGAGTTTGGTTTTGTTAAACAACAAGATCGGATACTAATCCGTGCGGATATCCTAGAGTTAGATTTTGGTATTTTGGATGGTGGTAGCACAAAGGTTTGGGTATCATGAGAATGATTGTTTGTACAAGGTGATGCATCTAATGGGTTGTTGGATGACATGGTGTGTTGTGAGGATGAGATGGATTATGCAAGCATTTTGGGAGTTCTATATATAGATAAAAACAAAGCATTGTAATGAATGCTTGACCCAAAATGTGGATTAAAATCTAATGCTTAGATATGAATTCAAGGCATGTGATCATGAGAACACAAGTATTAAAGAGCATACTCCAAAAAATGAAACAAATGTGGATTTTTCATCCAAAGTGAAAAAAATATAAGTTACAATTAGCTTATGTTTCACGGTTCCCACGGATCCTTCCCTTGAGGGATCCGTCCGGCATAATTTGGGATCCGTGGGTCGATGATTCAGCAGCACAAAATTTTCCTTTTGGAAACATTTTTGCCTATTGTGTGCCTATATGCAAACTATTTGGAGTTGCGGTTATCTCAACCCCTAAAAAGAATAGAAAATAAACTTAGAAGTGTAAAACCATCCTATTGAGATAACCCGAGAACACATATTTAGTACATGGGTACGTAATTTTGTGTTATCAATGCTCCTAATTCATTGTTGCTTAAATGAATGTGCAAAACACATATTAGTTATGTGTTCCTTTAGCATTCAAAAGACATGAGATGCAATGAAAACGGGTTTTACTTTGTATTAATAATGAAAAGCGATTTGTCCTAGGCGTGAGAAATTGCTTTTGTGAAATTGATCTGGGAAGGTATCATTCTTTAGAAAACATGTGAAAGGAGGTTTTCTTTTAAAATGTGTAAGTGAAAGAAAAAATAAGAAAGCTATAAGTGGAAAACTCATCTTGGGTTTTGAAAATTCCGTATTGTTTGTGAGTTGTGTGTAAAATAGAGATCCTAGACTCAGAAAGAAGAAGGCTCGTGTTTACATACCTTGTAGAGTTAATTAAGCTACGACATGTGTTCCATTAGACCAAGACCAAGACGAAGTAGGTTGAATTGTTCCCGCTTCAACGGTTTGGTGAGTACGTCGGCTATGTTATCTTCGGATGCTACCTTCTCAATAGAAATGTTCCCCTTTTGAACATTGTCTCTTAAGAAGTGGTGATGAATCTCTATATGCTTTGTGCGAGAATGCAATACCGGATTCTTGCTTAATTCGATGGCACCTTTGTTGTCACATAGAATGGCTATGTCGCTTAGATGAATGTCGTAGTCAACTAACGCTTGTTTCATCCATAGTGCTTGTTGGCATGCTTTGCCGGCGGAGACGTACTCGGCTTCGGTTGTTGATATTGATAGAGCCGTGTGTTTCTTAGAAAACCATGATGTTAAACAACATCCCATGAAAGTACACACCCCACTTGTACTTTTTCTATCAACATAATCACCTACATGGTCAGAATCTGCATATACAATTGTTTCTACTCTCGTGCCCTTAGGATACCATAATCCTAATTGTGTTGTACCCTTAATGTATCTAAATATTCTTTTTACGGCTTCTAGGTGTGATGTTTTGGGGTCTTCTTGAAACCTAGCACATAAGCAAACACTAAACATGATATCCGGCCTACTTGCCGTGAGGTAGAGGAGGCTACCTATCATGCCACGATATTTAGTATTATCTACGGATTCGCCGTCTTCATCTTTTGTGAGTTTGGTGTCGGATGACATTGGTGTCCTAATTGGTTTTGACTCTTCTAGACCAAATTTCTTTAACATCTCCTTTATGTATTTAGATTGATTGAGGAAGATACCATCTTCTACTTGTTTAATTTGTAGACCAAGAAAGAAACTAAGTTCTCCCATCATACTCATCTCGAACTCGTCATGCATGATTTTAGAGAAATCATCACACATGTCTTGACAAGTGGATCCGAATATAATATCATCTACGTATATTTGTACTATGATTATGTGTGACTCTCTTTTCTTAGTAAAAAGTGTGTTGTCGACTAACCCCATGGTATAGTTGTGTTTAATTAAAAAGGACTTGAGTCTATCATACCAAGCTTTTGGAGCTTGTTTAAGACCATAAAGGGCTTTCTTTAATTTATAAACATGTTTGGGTTTTTCAAAATCGACGAAGCCCGGAGGTTGAGCTACATATACTTCTTCATTAATGAAACCATTTAGAAAAGCGCTTTTGACATCCATTTGATAAAGCTTTAGATCATTAGCACAAACATACGCAAGAAGTATTCTTATAGACTTTAATCTAGCCACGGGGGCATAGGTCTCATCAAAGTCTATTCCTTCTTGTTGGTTATACCCTTGGGCAACGAGTCTAGCCTTGTTCCTAGACACTACTCCGTTTGCATCTAATTTGTTCTTATAAACCCATTTTGTTCCTATTATAGTTTGATTACTAGGTGGAGGGACAAGTGTCCAAACATCATCTGAAACAAATTGATTTAGTTCTTCTTGCATAGCCATTACCCAACTTTCATCTTTTATGGCTTCTTGTGTGTTCTTAGGTTCTATGGTTGAAACAAAACAAAACAAGCTACTTTGGTTTTGAACTTGAGACCTTAATGTTCGTTCGTTTAACTTTCCTATGACCTTATCTACGGGGTGATCTTTGGACTCTTTAATGTTTATGATTTCACCTTTTAGAGGTTCCTCCTCTTCATTTATCTTTTTCTTAATTACAATAGCTTCACTTTCTATGATCTCGTCATCGACAAGAGGTGGAGAGGGTTTGGGTGGACTTTCATCAAATTTTATGTTTAATGACTCTTCTACCTTCATTGTTTCTTTGTTTAATATGACGTAAGCTTTGCTATTTGGCGAGTAACCTAGAAAGATACCTTCGGTTGATTTAGGATCAAATTTTGTAAGGTAATATTTAGTGTTAAGAATAAAACATTTGCTTCCAAAGACTCTAAAGTGGTTTAACGTAGGCTTTTTGCCTCGGAGTAACTCATATGGAGTTTTACCTAAGATTGGTCTAATTAAAACTCGATTGAGTATGTACGTTGAAGTATCAACGGCATTACACCAAAAATTTTGTGGTATGGATTGTTCATTAAGCATGGTTCTACTCATTTCTTGAAGGGTTCCATTCTTTCTTTCTACTACCCCATTCGATTGTGGAGTGCGTGGAGCCGAGAAATTGTGAGTAATATCATTAGCGCCACAAAAGCTCCAAATTGCACTTCATTATCGAATTCCTACCATGATCCGTCCTAATGGATACTATAGGACTTCCTAGTTGTCTTTGGATCTTTTGCTTAATATTTCAAAATAATTAAAGGTTTCGCTTTGTTCTTTAAAAATTTTGTCCATGTATACCTAGAGTAATCATCCACTATTACCAAAGTGTAGTAGTTGCCTCCATAACTTTGGATAGCGGATGGACCAAATAAATCCATATGTAGTAATCTAGACACCTAGTTGTAGACACCATGTTTTTAGCTTTATGACTTGAATGAGCTTGTTTCCTACATTACAAGCATCACAAAAATGATGTTCATATTTTAACTTAGGTAAATCTCTTACTAGATCTTTGGATGATAGCGATTGAAGAAGTCGCATGTTGGCGTGACCCAATCTTCGATGCCATAAGGTCAAAGTATCATCCATAGAGGTAAGACAAAGTTTGTATTTAGGTTCATTACCGATTTTAATGACATAGACTCCATGTTTCCTAATTCCTCTTCCTATGGTTATGCCATTTTAAGTATCTTACTACGGTTTCGGTAAAAGTACATTGCACTTTTATCACATATTTGTCCTATACTTAAGAGGTGAAGTTTAGGTTCTCTACGTGACACACATCGTTAATGATTAGAGATTTGTTAGAAATCGTACCTTTACCGATGATTTTACTTTTGCTATTTCCAAACACCACATTACCTCCATTAATGGATTCATATGTGGAGAATAGATCCTATTGCGGTCATGTGCCTCGTGCCCGCTATCCTTGACCCATTCATCGGGGTCTAGGTCGACCTTAAGCACACCCAAAACAATAATAAACTCAAAGTTTGGTCCCCATTTGTTCATGGGTCCATTAGTGTTAAACATTCCATTCATGTTGGACATGTATGGATAAGATGAGTATGCATTCCATGGAGCAAAGTTTTGAAATGGTAAACCGTTTTGCATATTAGGGTTCCACCCCATTTGATGGTTACTTCTTGGATAGACGTTATTAGGTCTCCTATATGCATTATGTTTTGAAAAAGATGGTGCTTTGTTTCTTGCAAAAGAAGGATTATATTTTTGAGATGGTTGTCTAGTGGTGACATGAGTTGGTTTCTTCCTATTAACGATAACAAATTCAGTTCTAGATGAAGAAGCTACGTTATTACCACTATTTGTTACAGCAGATCCACGGATCCCTGTTTGTACACTAGCCGGTTCCCTTTTTTAGGGATCCGTGGGATCCGCCACAACAGTGGCTGGTTTTTCTAGTGCCTTAACAAATTTTGTTTCTTTACTTTCACTAGTTGATGGATCAAGTTGTTGAACACCTAAACCTTTTTGATTGTTACCGGTTTTAACCCCATCAAATATTGTATCTAAGGTGTTTGTACTTATTCTAGCAATTTTAGAATCTAGATGATCTACTAGTGTTTGTAGTTGAACGCAAAGTTCACATTCACCACTTGCTATTTTACCTTTTCTAAACGCTTTAGCTTTGCTTTTGATACGCTTACACAGCGTTCGGGGTCAAGGAAACTTCCTTTTCTTCGAGCAAGTTTTATAACACCCTAGGCAATGAACCTAATCGTTGTAGTGTAGTAATTAGGGTAAGCCACGGGTATTGATATCGTTCTCTAGGGAATAGGAATGCTAGTGAGGAGTTACTACGCTAAGGTTAAGGTTGAGGAAGATTATTTTGTATTTTTATATTTTATGAAATGAAAAGGTACGAATCTCGGTATTGGATTTGGGGGTTGGTATTTCTACCGATTACTCTACTATTATCTAATTATCTAAACTAAGGTTGTGGGAGTCTATGTCTAATTAATGTGTGCTCGTATGATAGTTTAAAGATGTGTTTACTTAGGTTTTACTACTCCTTAATTATCTCTTATTGATGGTTGAGTTGTCACGTCCTTATTCTTAGTTGCGTTGTGTGTCTAAAGTTGTAGGGTATGCGTTTCTCCCTAACTCTTTGAACTTACCAAAGGGTCTCGTCTACAAAACCCACTAGGGATGATAAACTCTTACTCTAAGGCACTCTTTGGATGGTTTAGCCTACAACTACTCGTAATTATATTCTAAGGTTCACAAAGATGAATCAAGCATTAAGTACACAACGAATGACCTATCGCATTACTAGATCATTAATCAACTAAGATAAGAAACAACCAATCAATATTCAATAATTAAGTTTCATACTTCCTAAGCAAACACACAAATAAATTAGCGGACATGGAGAACATGCAAGCATACACACAAATAATCAAAGACATAATTGAATTGATGAAGTAAATACTTATCTTGATGTAAAATAGGGTTTAGAACCCTAAAATCTTGTACAAGACACCTTAGGTTCGGGTTTAGGTTTTCACCCAAAAGACTCTCTTAAAACTTAAAAATTCGGATTCTATATATAAGATTACATATGCGACGGCCACCTTATGTTTCGTGACGCCGTCGTGTCGCCGTCATTAGGGTTTCGTCTTGGCCACGTTAACCTTGCAACGACGTCACCTTATACCGTGACGCCGTCCCTCTTGACTTCGGCGCCGTCTGGTTGCATCTAGGCCGTCCGAGTTGCGACGGTCTACTCCTTTAAAGCCCGACCGCCTCTTGAAAATACGAGTTTTGTCTTTTGACCCGTTAAAATCCTACGACGGTGTCGCAGCTTTAGCGATGGACGCCGCGCCTTCTATTTTCAGCAGACTTTGAGTGTCTCGATTCGACTTTGGCCATTTTCTTCAGATATTCACGCCTTTTCGTCCAAATAAGTGCCATTCCAAGATTTTGCCTTCAAGAGACCTAAAAGTGAAAAGGAACGATATTAAGCAATAATGGATACAAAAGTGATCAAATAATGGCTAAACGACCCTCAAAATGGTACCTTTTAAAACCTTATCAAATATCCCTACACTTGTTATTTGCTTGTCCTCAAGCAAATGTGCTTTAGCCAATTAATTTATAAGTTAGGGGTCATGAAGCATTGATTCAAAACGGTCCACAACACATATAAGCCCCAAAAGTCATAACAAGCACGGAAAGTACATACTAGCACCTCACATGGGCTGTTTGGATACTCACATCTCTCTCGGGTGTATATATGAAATATAACAAAATAGGAAATGGAAGATAAACACTCATTAACCGGTCCTAGTACATAGATTACCATAGGCTTAAGAATAGATCAAACCTCCGTCGCTTTGGCGGAAGCACCTAGGAAAGACTATCAAAGAGGTCTTTTAAAGGGTTGTAACGTTAGGCTTACGGTAAGGAAATAAAGGGTTTGGTGGGATAGGCTATTTAGTGGTGGAAAGTCAAAAATCTCTATGTTAAATGCATACGAAGAATGGCGTTGCTAAGCCAAGACTCGACATTCTAAAACTCTAGGTAACGGAAATAAACAAACATAAATTTAAAGGATAGATGTAGGATGGTAGCTCGTATGTTTTTTTTTCACACTCTATTTTTTTCTTTTTCTCTTTTTCTATTTTTTTTTTTTTTTTTTTTTTTTTTTTTTTGCATACACTTTTACTCTACCATCCTCTACGGTAACATCAAAATGATAGGGATTTATAGGCACTTCCCTACACTTGAGTTTTTATTACTCTAACACTAATTTGACCCGAATTGAAAAGATCAAAACACTTGGGGTACATTATTATGCAAACAAAGGAATTTGAATTTAACGTTCCGTTCCGTCATTTCATAAACTTTAACTTTTCCCATGAATCCCAATCGTCCCAAAATCAGTATACAAAGGATATGACTCGACTTAGCAACTCATGCAAGCAACCGATAATTGAACTAAGGGTTTAGGGTGATAACAATAATGCACTAAAAGTGAGTGCATAAGGGTAGGCTAAGGCGATTTGGGTGTATATTTGGGGTGGGGTGTAAACAATGCTTTCATTGATATTCCGAAAACCGAAACATCACGAGAACCACGAAAAGGATAGGCTCGAGGGGTTAACTAGGGTATCGTGTACTAAAGATGAGTACAACGCAAAGGGTATGGGGAATTACTCAACCGATGTGGAAGAAGTAATTATATTACGTATCAAACAAGGGTTATCCTAATGCCTCTTATCATTTAGTTATTCCTAACTACACAAGTGTAGTCTCACTTGCGATCTCGGAATGCATCACAAAACAAGTTCTAGAATCTAATATACTACCGGTTCACACTCTAAGCATTGAAGATGAATGCTTTAATTCCTACTAATCTAAGGCGATCCTCACATTTTGGGTGGAATTTAGGTGGTAAAGGGTTTTATGCTAGTCGTGCAACTTCCTATCCGTGAGACGCTTTTGTTAAGACTAATGGCCCACTCCTATATGTCTTGAAAAATTTTAAATTTGGTGCCAAAATTACCCTAACCGACATTTTCTCATGGTTTATTACACGATGCACTTGACAAAGCAAATAATCAAGGATAAGCATAGTTTCAAAGTTCCGCTTTATTTTCCCTCCCTACACTTAAACCGAACACCGTCCCCAATGTTCCCCAAAAGTATCAAAGTTATGATAATGGAAGGTAATTAAAACGAAAGAAACTAATACTCCCCGATTAGCTCGGTAGGATCCGTGTAAAGTGGTGGTTAAATCTTTTCAAGAAGAACTATTGCGTGAAAAGCTCCTTCCACTCTTGTGTAACTTCTTCTTGACAAACTAAACCCGCACACTTGAAGAAAACAAACGAAACCTTCGTAAAATCGCCGGTAATAATATATATAAGACTCGATTTAAACTAGGATATAATGCTTGTGGAATGGATGTTTACGAGAAATTTTAGAAAATTAAGATCGGATAATTCCAAAATTTTTATGAGTAGCTCGTAAAACGAGAAAAAGTAATATGATGTTTTACTCCTTCGACGCGTCGAGTTATCCCGAAAAAACGGTCCGCGATTTTCCGGAAAAATTCGGAAAATTTACATCTTTAGAACACGGAAAAATTTCGCAAAACATCCATTATGACTCGATACAAGCATTTGACTCTAACAAACACACATATATATCTTTTAAATAATTGTAATTCTCATGTTCACGTTTCTTTTGGCGTGTGTAATCCTCCCTACACTTATCCCTTATGTAAAATACCTTTATATGTAATTAAGACGAGGTTAAAGACAAAATAAAGCATTTTACAAATTCAAACATGAGAATAAACAATTAATAAAAGATATACGACACTAAATGAAAATGAAAACAAATACACATGGGTTGCCTCCCAAGAAGCGCTTGTTTTTGTTCGAGTCACGAGCCCGACTCTACCCTTATTTAACAGATAAATGGAAGTTTTCCTACACTTAAGTTTAAGTGTGGGTGATAGTAGCAATACACACCCTTAGGGTGGAAATTTGCTACATGAGGAGAGGCGATGGGTGATTTATATGCTCAAAAGAGTGTGCTCTATTCATTATAACATTACCTAAGTCTATTGGTGTAGCGGTGAATCAAATCTCTCTCCTAAAATGTGACAACTCGCAATTTCAGGTCATTTCTCAAAACAATTCATGCTTCACTATTTCATCATTTATCGTAAACTAGGTTTACGTGTTCCAAATTCGCGTAACCTTAATGGTTTAGCGGCGAATTCATGATCATATCATCACGAACATTTCATATAGACTAAGTTTAGTCTACATTTCATTAACATCATTTGCATCATGTTAGTTCATTCATGACTTTGCATTTCACCTTAAACGCGTAAATTTCATATTAAATAAACGTTATCGCGTAAGTTATTATTTTGAATCTTTAATCCGATACTTCCAAAAATGATCCCGATATATTTTTATACTTACATTTAGTTAATAAAAATGATATTTTGAGTTTACCTAGTGTTTTAAATTTATTTTGTATATAAATCGTTAAATTTATATTATTACGACGTTTTTCTTAAAAACTACACGATAATTATTATATCACTCAAATTTTACAAGAAATGTATTTTTACAATTTTTATAACTACAATATACTTTACTTTGATCCATTAAAACTTATTTTTAGTCCATACTACTCTAACTTCACAACTATATACAAGTTACAAAATATTTACCTTAACTACATTTTGTTCTTACATTTTTTTTAACAATTACACACAATGTATAAAAGAAAAAAAAAGATATTTTGCAAATGCTTCCCCCCTTGGCCGACCAAGGGGGGGGGGGGGGTAGCAATTAATGTTTGGTGAATTTTTTCTTTGATAGTATAGACTTATACTCCAAACTTCATCTCATTTCACTCATTCATTCACCTCATTATTTCAAGTTGGTAAAAGTGTTTTTCTCTCTTTGTTTCATCTTCCAAAACCGGTTCTACCAAGGGTGTAAGAAGAGATCATCAAAATTTTCAAGCTCAAGTTTATAACAATCTAGTTACACTCTTATTAAAGGTTTTGAAATAAAAACCTAGGGTGTTTAGGTTAATCCTTGTTCTAATCACCTCATCATAGTAGCTTGTAAGCATATCACTTTCATTTTACATCTTTCCTTATCATTTCATATGTATTTCATCATTTTTGAGCAAGCATGCAAGACTTATTGTTATTTATACCATTTTTACATTGTTTTTAAGAGTTTTATACATATAAGTCATCCTATAATTATCCCTTGTAATATATTAGTCTTGATGATGGTTAGGAACCCATGACACCCTAAGAAGGTGTATGGTAGGATTAGAATAGCTTTGGAGTTGTTTTGAAGGGATTGGAATAGGTTTAGTACGAGAAAAACTATTTTCGACAAGTATAAAAAGTGGTCTGATCTTGTTTTGAATTTCTGGAAAATCCGACAGTAGACATGAGTTTTTGGCCTAGATAATTAGAAAATATACTTTAAAACGAATCCGTGGCCGCTTGAACGGATTAAAACGGAGTTATAACGAAGAAGTTATGAATTTTTCAAGTTTGACGACGAAATATATATTTTCTTGAAATTTCAGCACACTATTATTGTTTTATTCGAGTCAAAAACGAGTCTTAAGCTACATAAATTATTTCGACTTATCAAAAATATATTAGTATACTTTGATACGAAGCTAAGGACGTATAATACGTAGAAAACGGATTTGTAACGACTAAAATATACACGCTTTTATAAAATTGCCGTAACTTTATTTTTAGAAAAACTATATTATCCTTATTAAGACAAGTGTTACGGTAACTAAAACGACCATATTGAAGGCTGTTTTAATGTTGACGAGAACTTTTGTAACGAGATGTCTTCTAATAAAATTTAGATCACCAAGCATATTTTTCAAAATGACCAACCGTTTGTATAGCGGAGTTGTAATAAATTATTTACGGTTGCTCAAACTTTGCCGAAACTCACTTTTTAAACCACATTTGGACAAAACCACCATATTTAACCTCTATTATCTTTATGTTCGAGACCTCTATGACGAAAACTCATGTACTAAAACTTCTAGATTTTGATACAAGCTTTCCAAAACCGTTGAGTTCGTTTCCTAACGCTCGACGTACACCATTTTACGACTAATTTTTCAAGCCATTTTGTCACTTTCATGAAATTTCCGATGACATTATTTTACTGACGAAAAGTTAAAATTTCACAATAAATCATTACGAAACTATTGTAGGATGACATTTTGACGTAAATACTTGTAAAGTAATTTAAGATTGGTCAAGAAGTCAAAAGAGTATTTTTCGACGATAAGTATTATTTTCAAAACTCACAAATGGTATAAATAACATACGAAATGCATGCATAACATTACATCATAACTCATTACATATCATATCATTCGTAATAGGTCAAGATTAAAGCATCACGCTACATCTCAGTGTACTCACTCTTGTCATCGTACCAATTTATCAAGTGAGTTTTCATAGCCCCGTCGTACATGCTTTTAATTATTTTCAAACCTACGGGGGAGAATACATTGCACAACATTTTTATTACGATACCAAGTATGTTAAATTCATTTACATTGCTTAAGTTACCACATGCCAATTGAAAGTCCCCATTATATTACATGAACCGTTAATCATAGAAGCGAGGGTGAGTGGATAGATCTATCGAGGTGTGACCTCCATCCGGGTTGGTGAATCCCAACTAGTCATACGGATGCATTTCATTTAATAACATTATTGAGTTGTCCGCAAACACTCTGTGGGGCACATCATGAACAATCTAGTTTCGTGTCATGGACTTATAGCAATTGTAACATTTTTCGTGACATGATTGTCATACACGGTCTATACTTGCGTAGTCGTATAAAACATTTACATAAACCTATGATTTCTCACCAACATTATTGTTGACCGTTTTAGCAATGTATTTTCGTGTAACTAAGACATACTCATCATGGCATGGTTAAGGAACCTTTGAGTCGCGCGTCGACTTATATCATTGTACATTATGGCACTTTCTTTCAAAACATCGTTTGACTTGTAATATATTTTATTTCCGCAAACTTTATAAACTTTGGGACCTATGTTGTAACTCCGAACGCTTTTATTAAATATCAAACGATGTGTTTTTAAACGACACTTTAGGTCGTTCGATATAACTGTGATTGTGGTGCTATGATACTATCCCTGTGAATTCCATTCCACGCAAAAAATGTAAATTGGGGTGTGATGATTGGCATCGAGCTTCGGTTATAGAGAACTAGGTTGCATCATTGACCCTAGACTATAACTACATCATCATAGCATCTCATCATTTCATCATAAGTGCATGTTCACTTTGCATGCGATTTATACGTTCATTTTTCGAGTTATTTACTTTCATTTGAAATCGATTGTCACATGGATGCCCTTAAATACCCATTTCATTGTCCTTACTTTAGATTCTAACGTGGAGAATGCCTTGTCATTTCCTATCACAATTTTAACATCAATTGATTCATCATCGATAACGTCGAATGCCGAGATGAACCTTTAATTAGGGCGAAGTCACTTTCACTCTTTTGTTTCACCACTAACATGTCGAGTTACACTTTATTCACACATTAAGCCACTAAACCATCGTACATTTAAAGCATTTACGACATCTCATAACCCATCTGTTGGGAACCCGTCGATCATTTTGAAAAATAACCTTAAACTTATCACCTTCTATCACATCTCTTTAGCGCTTATTCTTAACATAGGACTTGGCCACGCCTCATTTTTCCTCTTATTTTGAAGAGTTATGGCGCCAAGAAAGTCGCAGAGAAATGACACCACCGCTATCCAAAAGTACGTAGAGGATAGTATATCCGAGGCACTAAGGAAAGAACAAGCAATGGTAATCGTCACGCCGAGGCCAGAATCTTCTTGAAACCGCTAGACTTGCTTACATCAAAAGATTTCAAGAGTTGGTCGTTCTTTGTCCGCCTATGGTTTGGACAATGAGAAACTATTGGAGAATTTCATTGGAGGATTTCACAAAGTATCCAAGGAGATGTAACTCCTTCGATCCACAAACAATTGAAGAATCGCCCGATGACTCAAGTACTCATGGCAAAAGTAGTAAAGAGGGCAACATCACCAACACCAACCGTAACAACAATATCAACAACCGCACCAACTACCACAATAACCAAAACAACAACAACAACGATGATAACCAAATCAACAACAACAAAAGAAAATGGGAAAATGATCAAGGAGGTTACAATAACAACAACCAAAACCGTAACACTAACCATCATCAACAACAGAATAGAGGGCAAGAAACTGCAATGGTTTATGTTGCTACACCAATAGAAGGCAGAGGTTATGCTGGAACACACCCACTATGTACTAGATGTAAGTTTCATCACTCAGGTCTTTGCCCTGCCAAGTGCCGCAAGTGCCAAAAATTGGGACACCTCGCCAGGGATTGTAGAGGTAAAACTATAAGTACATGCTTCGGATGTGGGGAGCAAGGACACTATCGGAGCCAATGTCCCCGGAACCAAGGTCAACAAGTTGAAAGTGCTCATGGGAATGCATACATGTTAGGAGGAGGAGAAGCTCATCCAGGTATCAACAAAGTGAAAGACTGAAGAAGATTTGAAATTAACTGTCTTATTTTCCTTATGTATTATGTCGTACTAAGTTATGTCTTCCATCGTACCCAAAACTTTATAACTTAAGATGTACTACTTTTGCTAAACCACTCGTTGTAAAATATTCTCATTTATCGTACTTTATTTCCTTTTGATTCGATATCATTTACGAGAATTTTAATTCTTTTTACTTTAACTATCATTTTAACGACACAGTTTAAATCTTTGTAAACATTGAGAGTTATAACAACTAAACCGAACGTCACATCATCGCTCCTTAATTATACATAGCCTAGCTAACTATGTCTAATTCGAGGGATCATGTTATGTTGGGAGCGATTATTTATAAACCTTAGTGCAAGCAAAATTTTCACATATTCCAAAGTCAAAGTGTTACTCATCGGAGATACTCATCCAATATTTTTCTACTACGATGTTTTGTACGCTCAATCATCGACAACCGTAACGACACTTCTCCATGTCTTCTTTCCTCGATATTCATCACAAACTCAAAAATTCGATAGACCAACACGAATCGAATTCGTGGATCAATTCCTTTTTGATGGGCGAATGTGACAACTCGCAATTTCGTGTCATTTCTCAAAACAATTCATGCTTCACTATTACATCATTTATCGTAAACTAGGTTTACGTGTTCCAAATTGCAGAACCTTAATGGTTTAGCGGCGAATTCATGATCATATCATCACGAACATTTCATATAGACTAAGTTTAGTCTACATTTCATTAACATCATTTGCATCATGTTAGTTCATTCATGACTTTGCATTTCACCTCAAACGCGTAAATTTCATATTAAATAAACGTTATCGCGTAAGTTATTATTTTGAATCTTTAATCCGATACTTCCAAAAATGATCCCGATATATTTTTATACTTACATTTAGTTAATAAAAATGATATTTTGAGTTTACCTAGTGTTTTAAATTTATTTTGTATATAAATCGTTAAATTTATATTATTACGACGTTTTTCTTAAAAACTACACGATAATTATTATATCACTCAAATTTTACAAGAAATGTATTTTTACAATTTTATAACTACAATATACTTTACTTTGATCTATTAAAACTTATTTTTAGTCCATACTACTCTAACTTCACAACTATATACAAGTTACAAAATATTTACCTTAACTACATTTTGTTCTTACATTTTTTTAACAATTACACACAATGTATAAAAAAAAAAAAGATATTTTGTAATGCTTCCCCTTGGCCGACCAAGGGGGTAGCAATTAATGTTTGGTGAATTTTTCTTTGATAGTATAGACTTATACTCCAAACTTCATCTCATTTCACTCATTCATTCACCTCATTATTTCAAGTTGGTAAAAGTGTTTTTCTCTTTGTTTCATCTTCCAAAACCGGTTCTACCAAGGGTGTAAGAAGAGATCATCAAAATTTTCAAGCTCAAGTTTATAACAATCTAGTTACACTCTTATTAAAGGTTTTGAAATAAAACCTAGGGTGTTTAGGTTAATCCTTGTTCTAATCACCTCATCATAGTAGCTTGTAAGCATATCACTTTCATTTTACATCTTTCCTTATCATTTCATATGTATTTCATCATCTTTGAGCAAGCATGCAAGACTTATGGTTATTTATACCATTTTAACATTGTTTTTAGAGTTTTATACATATAAGTCATCCTATAATTTATCCCTTGTTATATATTGGTCTTGATGATGTTTAGGAACCCATGACACCCTAAGAAGGTGTATGGTAGGATTAGAATAGCTTTGGAGTTGTTTTGAAGGGATTGGAATAGGTTTAGTACGAGAAAACTATTTTCGACAAGTATAAAAGTGGTCTGATCTTGTTTTGAATTTCTGGAAAATCCGACAGTAGACATGAGTTTTTGGCCTAGATAATTAGAAAATATACTTTAAAACGAATCCGTGGCGCTTGAACGGATTAAAACGGAGTTATAACGAAGAAGTTATGAATTTTTCAAGTTTGACGACGAAATATATATTTTCTTGAAATTTCAGCACACTATTATTGTTTTATTCGAGTCAAAAACGAGTCTTAAGCTTCATAAATTATTTCGAATTATCAAAAATATATTAGTATACTTTGATACGAAGCTAAGGACGTATAATACGTAGAAAACGGATTTGTAACGACTAAAATATACACGTTTTTATAAAATTGCCGTAACTTTATTTTTTTAGAAAAACTATATTATCCTTATTAAGACAAGTGTTACGGTAACTAAAACGACCATATTGAAGGCTGTTTTTAATGTTGACGTAGAACTTTTTGTAACGAGATGTCTTCTAATAAAATTTAGATCACCAAGCATATTTTTCAAAATGACCAACCGTTTGTATAGCGAAGTTGTAATAAATTATTTACGGTTGCTCAAACTTTGCCGAAACTCATTTTTTAAACCACATTTGGACAAAACCACCATATTTAACCTCTGTTATCTTTATGTTCGAGACCTCTATGACGAAAACTCATGTACTAAAACTTCTAGATTTTGATACAAGCTTTCTAAAACCGTTGAGTTCGTTTCCTAACGTTCGACGTACACCATTTTACGACTAGTTTTTCAAGCCATTTTGTCACTTTCATGAAATTTCCGATGACATTATTTTTATTTAAAAGTTAAAATTTCACAATAAATCATTACGAAACTATTGTAGGATGACATTTTGACGTAAATACTTGTAAAGTAATTTAAGATTGGTCAAGAAGTCAAAAGAGTATTTTTCGACGATAAGTATTATTTTCAAAACTCACAAATGGTATAAATAACATACTGAAATGCATGCATAACATTACATCATAACTCATTACATATCATATCATTCGTAATAGGTCAAGATTAAAGCATCACGCTACATCTCGGTGTACTCACTCTTGTCATCGTACCAATTTATCAAGTGAGTTTTCATAGCCCCGTCGTACATGCTTTTAATTATTTTCAAACCTACGGGAGAATACATTGCACAACATTTTATTACGATACCAAGTATGTTAAATTCATTTACATTGCTTAAGTTACCACATGCCAATTGAAAGTCCCCATTATATTACATGAACCGTTAATCATAGAAGCGAGGGTGAGTGGATAGATCTATCGAGGGTGACGCTCCATCCGGGTTGGTGAATCCCAACTAGTCATACGGATGCATTTCATTTAATAACATTATTGAGTTGTCCGCAAACACTCTGTTGGGGCACATCATGAGCAGTCTAGTTTCGTGTCATGGACTTATAGCAATTGTAACATTTTTCGTGACATGATTGTCATACCGGTCTATACTTCATGTAGTCGTATAAAATATTTACATAAACCTATGATTTTCACCAACATTATTGTTGACCGCTTTAGCAATGTATTTTCGTGTAACTAAGACATACTCATCATGGCATGGTTAAGGAACCTTTTGAGTCGCGCGCCGACTTATATCATTGTACATTATGGCACTTTCTTTCAAAACATCGTTTGGACTTGTAATATATTTTTATTTCCGCAAACTTTATAAACTTTTGGGACCTATGTTGTAACTCTGAACGTTTTTATTAAATATCAAACGATTTGTTTTTAAACGACACTTTAGGTCGTTCGATATAACTGTGATTGTGGTGCTATGATAGTGTATCCCCAGGAATTTCATTCCGCTGCAAAACAGGTAAATTGGGGGTGTGACATAAAAATGGATCATCTTCTATCATCTTCAAAAGATTCTTAGTTAAGGATCCATCTTGACCTAATAAACCCGGTTTAAACCCATAGTGTTTCTTGTTATCAACCATGAATGGGTGATATAAGTGTGTAAGGTCATGGGTTACTCCTATATTAGCTTCCACTCAACATGGCCTAGAATCTACCACCTTTATCAAGCAACTACCCCGACTATCTATTTTGATGGGTGGATTGGGGCCTAATTCAATTCCAAGATTCACATCTAAAGACGGAAAATTGGGTAAGGTTTTTAGTTGAGGTCTCGGTTCATCAAAATTAGAACTTCCCTAGGACTAAGAGAGAGGTCATGATAACAAGCATCTAAACCTACATTCTCTAGTGGCGTTTGGTCCAAAGGTTCTACCTTTATTGGGGTTCCTATAGTTTCTTCTACTACTTCGGGTAAGTCATAGGTGTGTGTTTCTCAAGTGATGGTAGGACTTGTGGAGTATCCGATGGGATTGGATTTTCTACTCTATCCTCCATCTTATCAAGATCACCTATGTATTCATTTTGTAATCGTGGTAGCGCCTAACCATGACATGCACCTTAGTACCTCAACTCTAATCATCTCCTTCCTAAACAACCTTTCCGACCAAGTTTCCAAATTGAAAATAGGTCTAAAATTGTTTTTGGGTCCCATGTTCCACTTCTAAATTGGGCGTGAATCTCAAAGAATTCCCATGCAACTCGAACACCACGTCCCCAAATATCCCCATCCGCTACATAGTCAAGTCTCCTTTGGGTTTCGTGGGCGATACGAGTGTAAAAGAATTGTAGTGGAAACAGTAAATCAATACCATGATAAAGGACTTTTTGTAATAAATATTTAATTCGAGTCCACGCCTCGGGAAAGGATTCATCATGATGTTGCTGGAACCTCAATATCTCATTTTGGAGTGGAAAGGGTAGATTATGTAGTGGATTTCGTCGATTGGGTGAAAATTTTGGCAGATTCGCGTTCTCCATAACGGCTAACGGAATAGTCAATGAAAAATGGTTATGAACAAAGGTCACGAAGAAGGGGGATAGACTACGAGAAAGCTAAGAATGAGAAAAAGTTTACTTGATAGGAATCAACAAAGAAACCTAAACGAGGTGGACTACTAACTAGCTATTCTATTCCCCAGTGGCGCCTAAAACTTGATACGCTTACACGGTAGCGTTCGGGTCAAGGAAACTTCCTTTTCTTCGAGCAAGTTTTATAACACCCTAGGCAAGTGAACCTAATCGTTGTAGTGTAGTAATTAGGGTAAGCCACGGGTATTGATATCGTTCTCTGGGGAATAGGAATGCTAGTGAGGAGTTACTACGCTAAGGTTAAGGTTGAGGAAGATTATTTTGTATTTTTATATTTTATGAAATGGAAAGGTACGAATCTCGGTATTGGATTTGGGGGTTGGTATTTCACCGATTACTCTACTATTATCTAATTATCTAAACTAAGGTTGTGGAGTCTATGTCTAATTAATGTGTGCTCGTATGATAGTTTAAAGATGTGTTTACTTAGGTTTTACTACTCCTTAATTATCTCCTATTGATGGTTGAGTTGTCACGCCCTTATTCTTAGTTGCGTTGTGTGTCTAAAGTTGTAGGGTATGCGTTTCTCCCTAACTCTTTGAACTTACCAAAGGGTCTCGTCTACAAAACCCACTAGGGATGATAAACTCTTACTCTAAGGCACTCTTTGGATGGTTTAGCCTACAACTACTCAGGTAATTATATTCTAAGGTTCACAAAGATGAATCAAGCATTAAGTACACAACGAATGACCTATCGCATTACTAGATCATTAATCAACTAAGATAAGAAACAACCAATCAATATTCAATAATTAAGTTTCATACTTCCTAAGCAAACACACAAATAAATTAGCCGGACATGGAGAACATGCAAGCATACACACAAATAATCAAAGACATAATTGAATTGATGAAGTAAATACTTATCTTGATGTAAAATAGGGTTTAGAACCCTAAAATCTTGTACAAGACACCTTAGGTTCGGGTTTAGGTTTTCACCCAAAAGACTCTCTTAAACCGAAAAATTCGGATTCTATATATAAGATTACATATGCGACGGCGTCACCTTATGTTTCGTGACGCCGTCGCGTCGCCGTCATTAGGGTTTCGTCTTGGCCACGTTAACCTTGCGACGACGTCACCTTATACCGCGACGCCGTCCTCTTCACTTCGGCGCCGTCTGGGTTGCATCTAGGCCTTCCGAGTTGCGACGGTCTACTCCTTTAAAGCCCGACGTCGTCTCTTGAAAATACGAGTTTTGTCTTCCGACCGTCGCAAAAAATCCTACGACGGCGTCGCAGTTAAGCGATGACGCGTCGCCTTCTATTTTCAAGAGCTTTGAGTGTCTCGATTCGACTTTGGCCATTTTCTTCGTATATTCGCCTTTTCGTCCAAATAAGTGCCATTCCAGATTTTGCCTTCAAGAGACCTAAAAGTGAAAAGGAACGATATTAAGCAATAACGGATAAAAAAGTGATCAAATAAGGGCTAAAACGACCCCTCAAAATGGTACCTTTTAAAACCTTATCAGCTTTTAATTCTATGACCTATTTATCTAAACGTTGATTTTGACTCTTTAAAAGCTTGTTTTTGTTAATTAGTTTTAAACTAATATTGCATAGTTTGTTATATTCATTATGCAATGAGTCGTCATCAAGTGATGAACTACTATAGTATTCGTGACATACCTCGTCATTTGCCATGAGACAAATTTCTTCGTCCTCCTCGTCGCTCATTCCCCACGTACCGCTCACGAGCGCCTTTTGATCATCCCGTTTGGGACACTTACTAATAAAGTGGTTTGGGTCCCCACATTTAAAGCAAGTACGATCATCTTTTGGCTTCTCGTCCTCTTTGCTTTTCCGAAAACCTTTCTTATCGTCATACGGTTGTTTGACGTATCTTCCCTTTCTTCTAAAGAACTTTTTAAAGTCCCTTACCGCCATAGCGTACTCCTCATCATCACTATCCGAAGAGGAGTTCTCTTCATCGCTTGAGACTTTCTTTGCTTTAAGGGCAAGAGATTTGTGTTTCTCTTTTACCTTTGAAGCTTCAGAATCTTTAGCAAGGACAAGCTCATAGACTTTTAAGTTTCCTATGAGTTCATCAAGGGTGAGGATTGTCAAATCTTTTGACTCTTCGATCGCCGTCACCTTAGATCTCCACTTCGATGGAAGCGCCCTTAGATATCTCCTAACATGGTTACGGCTAGAAAAAGATTCATCAAGTGCTTGTAAAGATGTAATAATAGTATTGAAATTAGCAAATGAATGATCTATAGTTTCCTCATCCGATATTGAAAATTGTTCATATTGTTGAACAAACAAATCAATTTTATTATTTTTAACTTGTTGATTTCCTTGGTGAGTTACAACTAAAGAATTCCAAATTTCTTTAGAGGTTTTAAGCAAAGAGATTCTTTCAAATTCCTTTTCGGTAAAGCATTATATAAAACCATTTTTGCTTCACTATTTTAGAAAGCTTTTCTTCATTTCATCATTTAGTTTATCATGAGGTATGTTAACTAAATTTCCTTATCATCATTTGAGGTAGCCTCAAAATCACCTTCAACAATAATGTACCAAAGATCAATATCTTTAGACTTCACATACGTTTGAATCTATTTTTCCAATATATAAAACCATTAGTTTCAAGTTGTGGTGGTCGTTGCATAGATTGCCCTTCCTTATAATTTTCGAACCCATAGTGATCGAAAAGTTTTAAAATACAAATTTTACTTTAAAACTTTTATAAACTTAGCTCTTGATGCCAATTGTGGAAAACTAGAAGGGGGTTGAATAGTTTTGCCGATTTTAAGTTGATTTCAAAACTTTAGATTCGATATTATGTGAAATCGTATGGATGTTGAGAACGATAGATCTAGTGATAATGTAAGCAAATAAATAAAGTTAAAGGATAGAAATGACACAACCGATTTATAGTGGTTCGCTACAAGGACACCTTCCTTGCCCTACTCCACCCCCGAGTCACCTACTCGAGAGTTCAAGCACTATGTCAACAAACTCCTTCACTTGGCGGAGAAGCCTTCACAACGTTGCTTACACTTTTTCCGTACAAAGCTAGATACCGAGTCCGTAGCACGGTGGACCAAACCAACACAACTATTATACAACAAATATGTGAAATATGAAATACAAGATCTTCGCCATGTAAATCTTATGGAGTGACAAATCAATCAAGGACCCCTTGCTTGGATGACTTGTAGAATGCTCGTGATCTCGCCTTAGAGAAGGACCTATATGAGGATCACAAATAGAAAGAAAGAAGAACAACTGTCTAGATCAAGAGATCTATATGTTAGAAGAGAATGAGAGTGTATGAGAGATTTAGTAAGAAGAGGGGTGAGTTAGAATGAAGAAATGGCTCTCTATTTATAGGCAAATTTCCTCACTGTTTCCCCGGATCCCACGGATCCCTTCCACTTGGGATCCGGCTAGCACAAAGCTAAGGATCCGTGGAACGCTCCTCTTTGCCCATGGGTTTTTTGGTTATGGGTCATGGGTTATGGGTTGGTCCATGGGTTTTCCTTAGATTCAATGTATCTAAGTTAAGTGGTATATATAATACCATGGGTTATGGGTCAATACCATTTGCTAGTTTCTACCCATTTTAGTATTTATATGTTTTTACCCATTTTAATAAACATATTACAACAAATGCTTAGTTACTACATTTTTGTATTTAAATGGCTATATGTAAATGCTTTACAAACAATAACATGTATCCTTATAATTATACTTAAGATAACATTATGATTGTTATCAACAAAACACAAAGAGATCGCAAAATATTAATAAACGTTTTTACGGTTTATTTGTATTAACAGTAAGCTTTCATGTCAGGAGTCCAGTCATTCAAATCTTGAGTAGATGGTTGGAGCTTCTTATTCAAAAATTGATCAACAATCATTCGATCTTTCAAAGTACCTAACTCATTTCTTTCCTCTATACTCATATTTTCAAGCACAACATATTTATTTGCAGATCTTCTGATGTTTTCCATTACATTTTGTGGAACAGCCCATGTTCTACCCTTCTGTTGTTGTCCTTCTTTATTACCATTCACATCACCCCTGCTATTCCCCTGTTTCACATTATCACCTCATTTTTTCTTCCAAGCACCACCATTCCTACCCATACCAACATTACTATCAGGGCCGGTCCTGAGCTTTTAGATGCCCTGGGCGAGACTAACAAAATATGCCCCAATATATATAGTAGGGCAGATTTTAGGTTTTCCGAATATGATCGTGCAAGTTATTCTTTAATGACTAAAATGAGAAATAATATTTCATGATTAACATCATTTTCATATGTACTTCATAAAAGCAACAAATCATATCTTCAATTTTGCTATCATTTCATTTTTTAGGTATGTGTTCGATTAGTTCGTGTAAACTTTTTCAAAGTTTGATTATTCAGTGTATCAATGGACATATTTCGGGAATCGAATCACGGTTTTTTAAGAATTGAATTAAGTATTTTTAAGAATCGATACATATAATAGTTAAAATTTGAAAAGATGTGTACAAAATAAACGGATTTATATACACAATTATAAATGGTGACAAGTATAATATATTTTTAGACAATTAACCCATTTTACTATTAATACGTTGCAAAATTGAAGATATGATTTATACATATCAATGGAAAAACAGAAGCTAAAAGAGTATTACGAAATGCATAGTAAAAACACGTTTGTTTAATGTTTATCGAGAAAGAAAATACACCAAAAAGTAGTATAGTAATTCATAAAATAAATATATAAAAAAACAAAAAAACTTGACACTCTACTTCATAGCAAAAGGAATAAATACGTGGTGTGCATTGAGACCATACAAAAATTTGTGACCAGTGAGTAATTAAAAACTGTACTTTTAAGTTTTAACTCTTGCATCAAAAAGCATCTCTTAACAAAACATACTCCGTACTCATCTTCTCCAAGACTCCAACTGAACCAGTTATGTTCTCTGGAATTTTTTTAGTTTTTCTTTCTTTCTATCTTTTTTCTTCTTCTTGTTTTTTGATCTAAGGTGGTTTCTTCTTTATTTTCAAGATTAGTCTTTGAAACACCAACACTAAAAATTTGATGCCCCTATGTTGTTGATGCCCTGTGTCACACCCCAAATTATCTTTTGCAATGAATGGAATACTTTGGGAGGACCATCATAGCATCAAAGTTACGATTATATTGAAGCGACCTAAAGTGTCGTTTGGAAAACACATTGTTTAATTTGTTAAAACAATCGAGTTTACAAAATATAGATCCCAAATGAAAATCAATGTGTACGGAGATAAATTTTATACAAGCCAAACTATGTTTTTAAAGTTTATAAAACCCAGTGAGACGCGTCGTCTCCACGACTCTATGAAATGTCCCAATGCATGCCATGAAGTGAATGCCTTAGATACCGAGATAAAACATGCTAAAAGTGTCAACACAAAGGTTGAGTGAGTTCATAGAGTTTGGTTAACAAGTAAAGCTTTTAAGGAGCGTTTATGCAACAAAGGCTAAGTTTTTGATCATATAGAATAGTCCACAAAGCAAAGGCATCGTAAATCCACTCAGTTCCAAGTCCCGCCCATACAAAACTTGCAACCTGTGTGTTTACAGCCCACTGCTAAAAATTGAATGACAATCATGTATATGCACATTAAGATAGTGAAAAGTATAAATGTCTCCACAAGGGTCTTCCAACATATAAATATTGGGATGTTTGTGAATTAATAGCCTTCCAACAACTTAATTTGGAGCCATTAATTCTTGTATGTTTGTAAATTAATAGCCTTCCAACAACTTAATTTGGAGCCACTAATTCTTGTATGTTTGTTCCAAGTATGCATATGAAATCAAGTATAACCCAATCAAGTATA
Organism: Chrysanthemum lavandulifolium; assembly: GCA_022545495.1. Lineage (NCBI taxonomy): Eukaryota > Viridiplantae > Streptophyta > Magnoliopsida > Asterales > Asteraceae > Chrysanthemum > Chrysanthemum lavandulifolium. The sequence continues at coordinate 247,684,484 of CM040245.1, read as the reverse complement.
TAACGCAATCAAGTGTAAAGTATAAGTAATGTTGTTTGGCAAAAGAGTTTAAATGTTTGGATAAATAAGCATATATCTACCCAAATAGTTTATAGGAATTTAAATGAGTAAAAGCGGGTATGAACTCACAAGGAAAGTAATAGCATTGGTTCTACTTCATCTCCAAACCCAAATGCGTGTGTTATCCAAGGAGACTTTCAAGTTTAGCGTAACACAATCAAGTATAATGCAATCAAGTGTAAATGTTATTAAGTATAATTGTTATCAAGTATTATGCAATCATGTATAAAAGTATAGCGTAGCATAAGTGTAAATATTTTGAGTATTTGTATTTATAAAAACAAGTAGTTGAGCATGTATCTCCCCCAAAAGTTTGTAAACAATTAAATAATAGAAAGTGGGGCTATGAAAACTCACCTTAGCATGTAGTGACATAAGTAATGCAACGGTGTCAAATAAAGCATGACAATAAGGAATCGGCACAACCTAATAGATATGAGCTTGTCTCAGAATATGATACGTGAATAGTAATCGATTCGTATGAGTTTTCAAAAGATAATACGTTTAGTTTTCGTGGAAGTTTCGTATCATTTGTAAAATGTTTAGTTTCATAGTTTGTGTGGTGATATGAAATCATAGACTCGAAGTACAACTCATGCCAAAGCATAATATATATATCTCATATATATTATGAAATAAAAAAAAATAAACAAGATGTCTCAATAAAAGAGTCACAAAAGTATTGACGGGTGAATTCTAGGCGAGAGGATAATGAGAAGAAAATATGTCAAGGAAGTTGGTCAATTAATAAGTTTCGGCATTACCCGTTTGCTTATAGAACTAATAAGTATTGCTTAACCATCTTTAATTTTTTACTTAATTGGTCGCACTTTTATTTCTCAAGAATAGACGTAAAAACCATGTTGCTGAATTTTAGTCAACTTCACACCATCGTATCTCTTAACCTATAAAAGATACAAGGATGGGGTTTTCACCCCTGGAAATATACTTAAGTCTAGTTTCCAAAACATTAGGCCATTCAATCAAATCATTTACCAATCAACGGGAATTGAGTTTTTACCAACTATAACTCCAACCAGAAAGTTCGCTGAAATTCTAACGCTTACGGTTTTGGTCATAAATACTATTCTATAATAGCTATCAAGTTGAAACCAATTGGAGGTGAAAGCTTATAACTTCTAGTGTTGAACCATGTTTTAAAACCCAAGCCTACTGTACAAAAATATGGAGCAAAACATGTTTTCCAACAGCAGCTCCAGAATTGACATGTTTCCATAAAATGGCCATATCTCATTCATCCGAAGGAGATATCACCCTATCCAATTCAACACATGTACCTTAAACTTATTTCCATAATCCCATCAAATAATATAGACCTTCTTAGGCCAAAAGTTTTCTGCAATTAACTCATTTGTACTGCTGGTCTGCAGCAGTCCCAAGTTTTCCTACGAAATGCTAATTTTTATGTATTTCCCAAACCGTGATAGCTATTAAAGTGATTCCACTTGGAGAAATTAGATTTAGATGTACACTACTGAGATTAGCTTTCCTATCCTACATTTTAGAGTATTAACCTGGAGTTTAACTCGTTTTCCAAACGATGCTCCAGATTTGACTAGCAATCGTAAAACGGCCATAACTCCCTCATCCGGAGGAGTTGATAACTCATCCAATTCGCCACATGAAGCTAAGACATATATCTATCTAAGAATGTGATTTCCCAGTAGGCCATAAGCCAAAAATACTGCACACCAACTCGATTTAGCTGCTGACCTGAAACAGCCCTTAATTTACACTACTTGCGGGTTTTCTTGTTGACTCAAGAGTAAAAAGGCAATCACCACTCGGGTGTTTGTCGAGCCAAGTCCATGACACAAACTACCACCCTTGTGGTGTTGTGGTCGAACGAGGGAAAACCAACACCCTTCAAGATGTGGTTGAGTCGAGAATCAAATCAACCGCACCCTTGTTGGGGTCTTTGTTATAGCAAAGAACCAAACACACCCTATTTGGGTGGTATGTGACAGTAGGTAACAAACAAACACCACCCTCTTTGGGTTGCTGATGTGGGTTAAATAAACAAACCAAGCGCAGCCCTGGGGGCTGCTGTTACACACAAATAAACACTAATAAGAAAGAACATATCTCGGGTGTGAACAAAAAAGAACACCAACAAAAGTAACCACCCTTGTGGTTGTTTCTCGACAGTAGCGACAAAGAAACACTCTTGGGTGGCTATGAACGAGACCAGATGCCAAACCAATAAGTCATAAGCACAACTAAACTCAAATAAACAAGGCCAAATGAGTTACTAGCTTAATAAATAACCCGACACAAACAAGCCAAACGCACCCTTGTCGGGCTGGTTTTCAGCCGATCTTAAACAAATAAACACCCTCCGATCTTTTAATTCCAATCAAACAAACCAACAAAGACTTTTTAATCCTCTTATCCACACGAGTTTAATAATCAAAACGTTTTTATTAAAACTTTTAATCCACGAAAACATTAATAGATTATTTATAATCGATTTTTAATTAAAGGATATTAACAAGATCAATTGTATATCGACATACCACAAGGATCGAGAGAGATGGTGATGAGCAGTGAACGAGACCACAATCAAAATCCTATAAGTGACCCGACCTGTCACATCTAAACCAATCCAAACGGACCTCCTTGTGGTGTTGATGATGATGGCGATGGCGGTGTGACATGGCGCCGGTGGTGGAAGAGTGGCTGTGTGCTGAGGTGTTTGAGGAGGTGTCGATTGCTGGTAGCAAAAGAGAGGGAAAAGAGGAGATAATCTCTTCTCTGTTTCTTTTGTGTCGATCAAGTAAGAGGGAGACAGATATATAACAAATTATTTGGTGTTGGTATGGATAAGAGAATGCCAAATTGCACTTGATGTGCTTAGATATTTTGTTTAACTTAATGGTTAAGTAGGATATAGTGGGTATAATTTGCTCCCAGAATTGCAAACGTTGGCTTTTTAAGTTGCGAAGTTTAATATCGGATAAAGTAAATATATATATATATATATATATATATATATATATATATATATATATATATATATATATATATATATATATATATATATATATATATCAAAGCCATAAAAATTATAAAATGCATTTCTACTTAAGTCTTGAGTGAAATAATAATTAACGAGTTAAATTTACGAAAACCGTCAGTAATTATTTATACATAACAATTTATATACAAAATAATTTGAAAACACCGGTAAACTAAAAATAATATTTTATAAACTAATTGTAAGTATAAAATATATCGGGATAATTTTGGAAGTAACGGATCAATTGTCTAAAATAATGTTTACGATAACGTTTATTTAATAAGAAATTATATGTTTAATGTGAAATGCAAAACCATGCATAACTTGATTGAAATGATGAATATGGAGTTTGAGAAAGACCGAAATTGAGAATTGTGACATTCTTCCCATGTCGGTGAATCACGTCCTCGTGATTCGATTAATGATACTATGGCCCAAAACGCGACAAGGGTTCTAAAAGTTTATGCTCATGTATGGTTTAAATGATTATGTCAATGCTCATGCATATATCGTGACTATATCTCATTCTAAAGACATGCTCCTCATGATTAGGCTCGATGAGCGAGCTTTCCATTCTCGAGCAAAATTTTAAAAACTTTTGGTAACCGATTTTACTTAATCCCACAACTCATCAAACAAGAACGTCATACGATTAGGCTAAATCGGTTTAGGTAACAACTTGTTTCTAGCTTGATCTTTGCAACTCATCAAACAAGAACATCACGCGGATCAAACTGAAACAAGTGGTTTGAAGAAAATCTTTGAAAATTTGGCTCGATTACGGAATTGCTTACTCATATGAGACTACTACTCCCTTCATTGCATGATTCTTCCTGAATTAGACATAGGTGATCGGGCTATGTATAATTTAGGTGTAACTATGCAATGCTTGGACTAATCGACTCATATGATGTTTGGTGTTGAGTCATAAGTTCGCATGTATAAAGAATATGCACTTATAATGATATGATGAGATGCTATGATGATGTGGTTATAGTCTAGGGTCAATGATGCAACCTAGTTCTCTATAACCGATGCTCGATACCAATCATCACACCCCAAATTACCTTTTTTGCGTGAATGGAATACTTTGGGAGGACCGTCATAGCATCAAAGTTACAGTTATATTGAACGACCTAAAGTGTCGTTTGGAAAACACATTGTTTAATTTGTTAAAACAATCGAGTTTACAAAATATAGATCCCAAATGAAAATCAATGTGTACGGAGATAAATTTTATACAAGCCAAACTATGTTTTTAAAGTTTATAAACCCAGTGAGACGTCGTCTCCACGACTCTATGAAATGTCCCAATGCATGCCATGAAGTGAATGCCTTAGATACCCGAGATAAAACATGCTAAAAGTGTCAACACAAAGGTTGAGTGAGTTCATAGAGTTTGGTTAACAAGTAAAGCTTTTAAGGAGCGTTTATGCAACAAAGGCTAAGTTTTTGATCATATAGAATAGTCCACAAAGCAAAGGCATCAGAATCCACTCGGTTCAAGTCCCGCCCATACAAAACTTGCAACTTTGTGTGTTTACATTACTTGCTAAAATTGAATGACAATCATGTATATGCACATTAAGATAGTGAAAAGTATAAATGTCTCCACAAGGGTCTTCCAACATATAAATATTGGGATGTTTGTGAATTAATAGCCTTCCAACAACTTAATTTGGAGCCATTAATTCTTGTATGTTTGTAAATTAATAGCCTTCCAACAACTTAATTTGGAGCCACTAATTCTTGTATGTTTGTTCCAAGTATGCATATGAAATCAAGTATAACCCAATCAAGTATATAACGCAATCAAGTGTAAAGTATAAGTAATGTTGTTTGGCAAAAGAGTTTAAATGTTTGGATAAATAAGCATATATCTCGCCCCAAATAGTTTATAGGAATTTAAATGAGTAAAAGCGGGTATGAACTCACAAGGAAAGTAATAGCATTGGTTCTACTTCATCTCGAAACCCAAATGCGTGTGTTATCCAAGGAGACTTTCAAGTTTAGCGTAACACAATCAAGTATAATGCAATCAAGTGTAAATGTTATTAAGTATAATTGTTATCAAGTATTATGCAATCATGTATAAAAGTATAGCGTAGCATAAAAGTGTAAATATTTTGAGTATTTGTATTTATAAAAACAAGTAGTTGAGCATGTATCTCCCCCAAAAGTTTGTAAACAATTAAATAATAGAAAGTGGGGCTATGAAAACTCACCTTAGCATGTAGTGACATAAGTAATGCAACGGTGTCAAATAAAGCATGACAATAAGGAATCGGCACAACCTAATAGATATGAGCTTGTCTCAGAATATGATACGTGAATAGTAATCGATTCGTATGAGTTTTCAAAAGATAATACGTTTTAGTTTTCGTGGAAGTTTCGTATCATTTGTAAAATGTTTAGTTTCATAGTTTGTGTGGTGATATGAAATCATAGACTCGAAGTACAACTCATGCCAAAGCATAATATATATATCTCATATATATTATGAAATAAAAAAAAATAAACAAGATGTCTCAATAAAAGAGTCACAAAAGTATTGACGGGTGAATTCTAGGCGAGAGGATAATGAGAAGAAAATATGTCAAGGAAGTAGGTCAATTAATAAGTTTCGGCATTACCCGTTTGCTTATAGAACTAATAAGTATTGCTTAACCATCTTTAACTTTTACTTAATTGGTCGCACTTTTATTTCTCAAGAATAGACGTAAAAACCATGTTGCTGAATTTTAGTCAACTTCACACCATCGTATCTCTTAACCTATAAAGATACAAGGATGGGGTTTTCACCCTGAAATATACTTAAGTCTAGTTTCCAAAACATTAGGCCATTCAATCAAATCATTTACCAATCAACGGAATTGAGTTTTTACCAACTATAACTCCAACCAGAAAGTTCGCTGAAATTCTAACGCTTACGGTTTTGGTCATAAATACTATTCTATAATAGCTATCAAGTTGAAACCAATTGGAAGTGAAAGTTTATAACTTCTAGTGTTGAACCATGTTTTAAAACCCAAGCCTACTGTACAAAAATATGGAGCAAAACATGTTTTCCAATAGCAGCTCCAGAATTGACATGTTTCCATAAAATGGCCATATCTCATTCATCCGAAGGAGATATCACCCTATCCAATTCAACACATGTACCTTAAACTTATTTTCATAATCCCATCAAATAATATAGACCTTCTTAGGCCAAAAGTTTTCTGCAATTAACTCATTTGTACTGCTGGTCTGCAGCAGTCCCAAGTTTTCCTACGAAATGCTAATTTTAATGTATTTCCCAAACCGTGATAGCTATTAAAGTGATTCCACTTGGAGAAATTAGATTTAGATGTACACTACTGAGATTAGCTTTCCTATCCTACATTTTAGAGTATTAACCTGGAGTTTAACTCGTTTTCCAAACGATGCTCCAGATTTGACTAGCAATCGTAAACGGCCATAACTCCCTCATCCGGAGGAGTTGATAACTCATCCAATTCGCCACATGAAGCTAAGACATATATCTATCTAAGAATGTGATTTCCCAGAGGCCATAAGCCAAAAATACGCACACCAACTCGATTTAGAATAACTGACCGAAACAGCCCTTAATTTACACTACTTGCGGGTTTTCTTGTTGACTCAAGAGTAAAAAGGCAATCACCACTCGGGTGTTTGTCGAGCCAAGTCCATGACACAAACTACCACCCTTGTGGTGTTGTGGTCGAACGAGGGAAAACCAACACCCTTCAAGATGTGGTTGAGTCGAGAATCAAATCAACCGCACCCTTGTTGGGGTCATTGTTATAGCGACAACCAAACACACCCTATTTGGGTGGTATGTGACAGTAGGTAACAAACAAACACCACCCTCTTTGGGTTGCGATGTGGGTTAAATAAACAAACCAAGCGCACCACGGGGGCTCTTTGTTACACAAATAAACACTAATAAGAAAGAGCATATCTCGGTGTGAACAAAAAGAACACCAACAAAAGTAACCACCCTTGTGGTTGTTTCGACGATGGCGACAAAGAAACACTCTTGGGTGGCTATGAACGAGACCGGATGCCAAACCAATAAGTCATAAGCACAACTAAACTCAAATAAACAAGGCCAAATGAGTTACTAGCTTAATAAATAACCCGACACAAACAAGCTAAACGCACCCTTGCTCGGGTGGTTTTCACCGATCTTAAACAAATAAACACCCTCGATCTTTTAATTCCAATCAAACAAACCAACACCACTTTTAATCCTCTTATCCACACGAGTTTAATAATCAAAACGTTTTATTAAAACTTTTAATCCACGAAAACATTAATAGATTATTTATAATCGATTTTTAATTAAAGGATATTAACAAGATCAATTGTATATCGACATACCACAAGGATCGAGAGAGATGGTGATGAGCGATGAACGAGACCACAATCAAAATCCTATAAGTGACCCGACTGTCACATCTAAACCAATCCAAACGGACCTCCTTGTGGTGTTGATGATGATGGCGATGGCGGTGTGACATGGCGCCGGTGGTGGAAGAGTGGTCGTGGTCGAGGTGTTTGAGGAGGTGTCGATTCTTGGTAGCAAAAGAGAGGGAAAAGAGGATATAATCTCTCTCTGTTTCTTTTGTGTCGATCAAGTAAGAGGGAGACAGATATATAACAAATTATTTGGTGTTGGTATGGATAAGAGAATGCCAAATTGCACTTGATGTGCTTAGATATTTTGTTTAACTTAATGGTTAAGTAGGATATAGTGGGTATAATTTGCTCCCGGTAATTGCAAACGTTGGCTTTTTAAGTTGCGAAGTTTAATATCGGATAAAGTAAATATATATATATATATATCAAAGCCATAAAAATTATAAAAATGCATTTCTCGCAAGTACTGAGTGAAATAATAATTAACGAGTTGAATTTACGAAAACCGTCGTAATTATTTATACATAACAATTTATATACAAAATAATTTGAAAACACCGGGTAAACTAAAAATAATATTTTATAAACTAATTGTAAGTATAAAAATATATCGGGATAATTTTTGGAAGTAACGGATCAATTGTCTAAAATAATGTTTACGCGATAACGTTTATTTAATAAGAAATTATATGTTTAATGTGAAATGCAAAACCATGCATAACTTGATTGAAATGATGAATATGGAGTTTGAGAAAAGACCGGAAATTGAGAATTGTGACACCCTGGGTCGTCGCCCACTTCGCCCGGTGCCAGGGCCGACCCTGATTACTATTAGAGTTATTCCTCATTACCTCATTAACTTTTCCTTGTCAACTTCAATAAATCCTTCCTTATCCTCAATCCCAGCCTCTACCTTCCTCTTTCTTCTACTTCTTTTTCGGTCCTTGGCCTTTTGCAACATTTCTGGAAATCATGTCCAAGCACTAAGAATATGAAAAAACCTCTGGTTTCCACATATACTCTACATTCACAATCTTTGACCCTTTCACTTCATTCTCCTTATTCCTACATTGAATACAAATTTTGTCTTTAAACCTTTCTTGGCATCAAATTCCACAAGTACTCTAGCAAATTCAGCCCTACCTACACCGACTTACACATTTGACTAGTGACATTATCCATAATAATGGGCTTGCCTAGATTACTAGCAAGAGCACTCATCCCATCACAACCCAAGCCTCAAGAGGAACATTGGTTAGTTTAGCCCATAGAGGAATTGTAGTCCGCTCTTTTACCTCCATACCAACTGTTGATCCATTTTTTCACAAACAATGGCCTATGATTCACAATCCATGGACCACGCTTAAAACCTCATTCGAGACCCTCCTCATTTCTAAATTAAAAAAAACATTTCCCATTACCATTAACTCGAACATCAAGGAGGCCATACTTACTCCACATTCTTCTCAAGTGATAATTCAATTCACCAATAGCCATATGACATCCAACAAAATGACCATACATAGTAAGATTCCATTTCAGACTTCCTTTAGTAACTAACTCTTCATCAAAAGCCACAAATTCCTCACCATCTTCATTAATGACAGTTGGTTTAAAATCAAGCTTATTATCAATATTCACAGTACTATTATTCACAACATTAGCATATGATTTCTTTGGAGTATTAGTCTTATTATCTATCCCTTTTTCATTATTATCCACATTTAAACCCTCATTCACAGCATCAGGACTATTAATATTCAAATCATTAGCAGAAACAGAACTATTACACACTTTATCATTTATAGTTGGGCTAGAAGCATTATCACCAGTATTATCCTTATTTCCAAACACTCCACTATTATCCCCAATTAAAATCTCCTTATCTTCCAAATTCACCCTAACATAATTAGCTTCCCCATTATTTAATTCAAATTTTCCACCACATGATTCTTAAACTTTAACGGAACCTTCACTTGTCGCTTGGATGATTGTCTAGCCATTTAGAAATGGATAAGGCAATAATAGGCGAATGAAACAGTACCAAATTTGAAAAAAGAGAAAAAAGCACACAAAAAACGAATTTGAAACAGTACAATTAGATCGGAATGATGCACTGATTCAGATGCACTAATTAGATTTGAAAGTTTTGTAAATTTATGAACAAATTAAATGTTTTTTTTTGAGATTTTTCATGGTGGGATTGGGTAGGGGAACGGTCATGCAACTATAATTATCCGGTAAAATAGTCATGCCAGCAATTTGTATGCCAGTGGCCCATCAAATTCATTTTCCTCTTAACTAACGCATACATGCAAGTTAATATCTTCCAGGCGAAACCACGTCTTGTCAAGGCCATAGAACAAAGATCTCAACTTTTTTGTTTGTTTAGAATATGAGACAACGAAGGTGATCTCGAACCGTATTTCAGCTTTAAAGTCTTCTTTACTTGACTCGAACTTGGCTATTTCATCCATTCCTTCTACCATCCTTGTGATATCTCAAAATTAACATTTTATTATTTTAAGTATCATTTCTATCATAAACAAGTGAAAACATGACAATAAATGGCTTGAATGACCTAAAATATCACCAAATTACAAGTCATCAATTCATATATGTGCTCCTTCATAGCAAAACATACTTTTAAGTTAGAAGTGTTAACAAAAGGGGAAAAAAAAGAAAAGGAAAAACAATAGCCACATTCCTAAGATGTTGACTTAGTAAAAAACAAAGATGTGAAGTACGTTGATTCTTTTCCACTCACCTAAATGAGACGTGTTACCTAAATCATATGTGTTTGATTGACAACATTTTCATTTTGTTTGAAATGTGTGACAATGAAACATGTTTTGTTGGTTTATATGGAGGTTTTCATGTCGTTACCTCATAAAATGAGAAATGAGAAAAGTGAAAAGTATTTCTAACAACAAATTTTAAATAAAAAGATAAATTTGTTAAAATGTGCATATGCTTTTGTATGTATATCTGAAATATACGATTATTGTTCTTTTCACTCTTTTTATTTCCATTTTAATTCTCATTTGATCTTAACTTCCATGCATGTTGAAAGAGCTCAATAAATAATTAAATATTATCATTTCGTGGTTACTAAATGAAGTGTAAATCTTAATAAATTGAAATTATAAAAGCATTTTTAATTGGAGTATTAACATAGTGAGAAACATATGACTCTCAAGAGGGGACACACTTATTATCACAAATATATTATATGTACAATCAAATGATCTTCTAACCAGATTTGTTAACTATTTAAAATGGCTTACCATTCAACAGTGTTCAAAAAGTATCAATAGATTATTGTCGGTGTCGGTTCACTTGATTAAACAAATATAAAACCGCATTTGTGATGTGTTACTAAACAAACATCTAGTTAAATAGTTTGTTAAACGTTTCATTGGTGCATTATTCATGCTTAGAGTGCAAGGTACGAGGAAGATGAAGAACACATTATCCGCTCATCACTTTAGCACCATTTCATCTTTTTCCAATAATACATCAATAATTAAAATCTACTCCTTAACAAAAAAAAAAAAAAAAAAAAAAAAAAACATTTATTGTGTTTTACAAAAACTCCATAAAAATACTCATCCACTCAAAAAAATATAATAATAAAAATAAGAAAAATTACGTTTGGTCCCTATGGTTTGCCCAAAATAACAACTTTAGTCCCTATTTTGAAACTATGCACGCTTTTGGTCCCTATTTTGGATGGACGTTAGTTAAGTCTGTTAAGTATTTTGCTTGTTAGTCTTCGTTAATAATTTTGCACCGTTAGTCCTTATTTTTAAAATATAGTTTTCCCGCTTAGTCCCTCCGTTAATAATAGTTATCCCGTTTTTATGTTTTTGTCCGTTTTATCCGCTGCTCGTTTTATCCGCTTTCCCCGTTTTTTTCGTTTTAAATCCGCTTTTACGTTTTATCCACTTTAAATGCTTTTATATGTTTCGTCCGTTTTTTTAACGTTTTGTCCGTTTTATTGATTTTTGTCGGCTTTTTATCCGTTTTATTCGCTTTTTTACGTTTTAACCGCTTTCCTCCGTTTTTACGTTTCGCCCATTTTTTACGTTTTTGTCTGCTTTCATCCCTCGTTCGTTGTTTATTCGCCGCCGCTTTTTTACGTTTTGTCCTTTTTCCGTTTTGCCCGTTGTTTTACGTTTTGTATGTTTTTCCTTTGCGTTTGCTTTTATTCGTTTCGCCGCTTTTTAACGTTTTGTCTGCTTTTATCCGTTTTCGTTCGTTTTTTCACAAAAATTTCCAAAAAAATTGGAATTTTTTCACAAATTTGAAAAAAATTCCAACAAAATTTTGAAAAATAAATTGGGAAAAAATATTTTGAAAAAAATAAAAAAATTGAATAAAAATTAAAAAAAATTGAATAAAAAATATTGAAAAAAACGGACATATTTTTTTTTAAAAAAAAATTTGATTTTTTTTCAATTTTTTTAACTTTTTATTCAAAATTTTTTTTGAGATTTGAATTTTTTTTATTTTTTTTCAAATTCTTTTTCGTAAATATTTTTTTTCCAAATTTTTTTTTTGGAAAAATTTTTCAATATGTTGAAAGAGTACAAAAACGAAAGAAAAACGGACAAAATATAAGAAAAACGAACAAAAACGGATGAAAACGTAAAAGAACTTGCGAAAAAGATTAAAAAACGAAAGAAAACGGATAAAAACAGACAAAAACGTAAAAAAAACGGGCGAAAACGGATAAAAAACGAACGCAAAAGGAAAAAAAATACACAAACGTAACACAACGGGTGAAAACGGACAAAAAAGTAAAAAAACTGGTGAAAACGAATAAACAACGAACGAAAACGGATAAAAGCAGACAAAAAGGTAAAAAAAAAAAGGCGGCGTAAAAATGACGAAAACGGATTAAACGTAAAAACAATAAAACGGATAAAACCGACAAAATGGATAAAACGTAAAAACGGACAAAAGGAAAAAGGGGAAACGGATAAAATGAACGAAAACGGATAAAACGGACAAAAACGTAAAAAGCGGGCGATAACTATTATTAACGGAGGGACTAACGAGGAAAACTACAATTTAAAAAATAAGGACTAACGGTGCAAAAATTATTAACGAAGGACTAACAGCGCAAAATACTTAACGGACTTAATTAACGCCCATCCAAAATAGGGACCAAAAGCGTGCATAGTTTCAAAATTAGATACTGCTGGTGTAATAAAAACGACTTAGGGACTAAAGTTGTTATTTTGGGCAAACCATAGGGACCAAACGTGTAGTTTTTTCTAAAAATAAATATATAAATAAATAAAAAAACGACACAAGTGATTGGAATGGCTAAGGGATGAACATCATATGAATAACACGAGGCACAGTGCAGTATAACGTGTTGTTCATTCGTTGTTGGGTCTTTGGCGGCGAATAATGTGCCCACTCCGAGCACTTTTAGTTTTAGTTATTTCGGGGATGCATGATGCGTTCACTTAATTTTCTTGCTTTATGCGCAATGCATACTTTTCAAGATAAGATTCAAAGACAAATATATGAAAGTGTAGGTGTTGTCTTTGTGGAAAATCTTTGGTGGGAATATCGTCTCTGGACCAAAATGAAATGACTAAATGTTTTTGCTTTCCGTGAAACTTTTTCATTTCACTTCATGTAATTTTAGTCATTTCGCTATAGAGCGTAGATGATATCGATATCAATTGTTTCATAAAAAAACGACAAATGCAATTTTTAAAGACAGGAACTGCGCCTTACAATTTGGATATAACACATGAGGTGATGAGGACGTTTTTTTTTTTTTTTTTTTTTTTTTTTTTAACCCTTACTAAAGTGTTTGGTTTCAATTTATTATTTTTACAAAAATAAAGATTAATACCATTCTTTTTACCATTCAATTAACCTACTTAATTATTTTTGGGACCTATGATGGACAACTTTCATCAAGTTACGAAAAAAGTAGAAATATAATTCTAGTCTAGGTAAATAAAACAAAAAAACAGGAACACCTCTTTTCCACTTTTCGAGGCTAGTCCCGGTCGCGACACAGGACGACCTAGACAACTGCGCACGTCGCCTTTCTCTCCGGTGACCGAGACAACCCGGATGCCCGGTCGGCGACCCGAGAAAAAAAAATAAAAAAGGGACAAGCATTGAATATCGGTCGAAAATCGAACCGATATTCATTTTCTTGATGCCACAACCGATCTATAGACCGATCTCCACATCCGAGACCACCGATGTGAACATCGGTTGAGGGCTCAAAGGCCATCATAAGAGTAAACAAGGCAATGGCTTCCGTGAGAGCAAAGCCTAAAATGGCATAACCAAACAATTTAGTATCCAATTACGGACTCCGTACATCGAATGGATCAACGAATCGAATATCTTTCCAATTCATTGCAGCTCCGACTAAAGCAATTGTAGTAGTTCCAAGACCGATGACTTTTAAACCCTCCATAACATCTTTAAAAGTTTTATTTCGATCTATTAATTGAAGGCGATTCTTATTCTTGAAAGCGAGTTAAGTGGCTCGAGGGCACGAACGGTATAACAATAATCTTGATTCGACTAGCTCGAACGTGGGGAACGAATGCTTGAATGTGAACAAATAGTGACTCTTGCAAGTTTGTGGCCGATCACCCTCAAGCTATCACGCTTGATAACGAACTAAAGGGCTCGAAGCTATAGAAGCTCACAAATAGCGAGTTCTTATGAATTTATGGCAGTTCTTTAATTTGGGTAAAGGTAAAGTAAACATGAAACAAAGAAAGACTCCTATATCGAACCCCATTTTTGATATGGCTTAGTATAAAGAGTCGGCTTAGTACATATCCATAAATATGTCTTTTTGATCGCAGATAGCTTTCGATTGCCCAACCGATATTTTCGGTACCAATGCGACAAGCACGAACTAAGGCTAGTCCCAATCGCAACTGGGACGACTGGGACAACCGCGCCACGCCGCCTTTCTCTCTCCAAAGAACCCGAGACAACCCGGATGCCCGGTCGACGATTCGAGGATTTTTTTTTTTTTTTTTTTTTTTTTTTTTTAATTCAAACATTTTAACATTAAATTTAAATTTCATTCAAATTAAAAAAAAAAACATTACATTACTGAAATTAAAAAAAAAACATTACATCTGCGAAATTAAAAAAAAAAAAAAAAAAAAACATTACAATACGAAATTCAAATAAGCACTAGAATACTTAAACTAATAATCTAAATTGTAACGTTCTTTGATTGCTGCCTTAACTTTCTCCAACTCTTCTAGTTGGATGGTAACCAGACCCACTAGGTTCTTGCCGGTAATCTTGGTAAGAACGTTGCGGTGGGACAAAAGGACGGTTAAGATAAAACGCGTTTTGGTTTTGATTTGGTTGGGGTAGTTGTGATTGATAATCAAAACTTTGCGGACGAAAGCGAATAGGAGGCCGGTTTTGTTGTGGTGATATGCCGGTTAACTCGAAGTTGTTTTCCGGCGAGAAATTTAGATCCGGGGCATTTTGGGGTAGTCGTGATCGTCGGGTTTTTGATTGTGGTGTATTTTTCTTTGACATTTTCAAGTTGGATAAGAATTAGATTGAGTTGAATATAGATGAAAATGGTAAGTTGTGAATTGTGTTTGAGGTAATGTGGGTATTTATAGAGTGGTAAAATGGGTTTGAAATTTTTTTTTTTTTAATTAAATGACCAAACGGTCTAAATTTAAATTTTGTATTATTAAATGCCTTGGGAAGGCTAAACACTCGCTCCAATATCGAGCGTTTTCTCACCCGATGTCCACAAATTTTTGTCACGCCCGATCTCCAAACCGATGTGGCCCATTCATGCCCAACCGATCTTAACATCGGTTTTGGAGTGTTTTTTTGCTTGGCAACCGATGTAAACTAAACCAATGCGACAAGCCTAAAGTGATACTGATACATCATGACTTCACTTCAAAATAAAGAGATCCATCTCTTCTCTCTCTTCTGTCTTGAAAAATGTTTTTTTTTCAAACTTTACTAAAATGACCCATTTTAAATAACCCTTTTGTTGGATCTAATATCTAGCTGGGTTGATTCTTGGGTTCAAATCAAGAATCTTGAATATTAACTTCATGAGGTTTGTTTTCTTTACTATTGTGTACTTAGTACATTCATATGTTTGTTTATTTGTTTGGTGTTAGTATTTGTGTTCCTTCTTTGATTGGGTCAAATATTGCATTTTAGGATTTCATTTGTAAGATTGTTAATTTTGAAGGGAAAAAAAAAGTTATATATGACTTTTAGTTTGGAATGTTTTGGGACTAGGGTCTATGTATTTTAATCGATTTATGTAAATTTGATTCTAAGGGTACTTGACTTCTAGAATTTGATTGTTGTTTGTGTAATTTTAACATTTAATATGGTTGAGTTGCGACGAAAGAAGTAGGTATCCCAACACTAGATATGGGATAATCACTTTTGCAAAACACCCAAACACGCCCTTAGTACACAGTAACTAACTTTTGACACCTAGAAGTAAGCTGTAATGTATTTGTAATCGTGCCCCCTTCATAGATTTTATGGTTTCTCAAACTTATACAAGTCATAGAAAACAAGCCACATAACGTTCTTTTTTACTAATGTAGGGTCTGAACTTAAGTTTCAAATCTTGACCAGGCCATGAGTTGAACTTGAGCCTATCATTCTTTATACAAGCCAAATAAGCTCTGACACCGCTTAGACTAGAGGTGGCAGAATAGGTGTGGCTGACATGCCTGTTAACATGTAAAAACAGGCTGGGCTGTGCTGTGCTGTACTGATCTGCAGCCGCATCAAGATGTACAATTTTTTTGCGCTGAAAGTCATATCTGTAGTATGTGCTGTATGCAAACACATGGAAAATTCTGCGTCAACTTCATCTTGAACCATGCAAGTTTAAAAGTTTGAAATTAGTCATTTGACTTTGAGTACAAATTAGCCATGTTTTTGTGCTAGTCTAGTTCCAATCTCTTAGCATTTCCCTGAATCCTGATTGTTCAACTGAAACCTGTATACTTGATTTTGTTTTGCAATCATATTCTAATTTGTAATGTTTGTATGACCAGGCTTAGAATGCAAGATGACACCTGAACAACTTAGGGTTGAAACATCACATAAAGAACATGAGGCTTCCAATGTGTCGAAACATCTAGTTACAAGCATTGGCCAAAAGTTGAAAAACGACTACCATGGAAGTGTGATGGATGATGATATTGATGATGATGACACGGGAGTCGTTTCATTAAGGTGTCTGAGTTTGTATACTAGGGGCGGAGGATGCAAGGTTGGAGCCACAACAAGTGACGAGTTCGGTGAAGTTGTGGGTAAAGGTTACAAACCCGGGAGTGGGACGGACGATACGAGTGTGGATTGTTTCTCATATGGAGTGGATAGGTTGTGGAAGAGAAATAATCGGAAAAAGAGTTTTGAAATTGAAGAGTCACACGGAAACAACACAATGCATGTGTTTATTCCTGATGATATTCTCGAGTTGTGTTTCATGAGACTTCCATTGACAAGCTTAATGAACACTTGGCTCGTGTGCAAGAAATGGAGATCTTTGACTATGACACCTCGTTTTATGCAAATGAGACGAGAAGGGTATTACCCGAGTCCATGGTTGTTCCTTTTCGGTACTGTTACAAATGGTCTTAGCTCTCGTGAGATATATGCTTTTGACGTTTCTTTCAACAAATGGCATAAAGTTGAGGCAGAAATTCTTAAGAATCGGTTTCTGTTCTCAGTTGCCGCTGTCCATGATAACATTTTCATTGTCGGAGGTTGTTCGAGCTCCAGAAGAATGGACCGAAAGACACACAGAGGAGTGTTGGTTTTTAGCCCTATGACAAAATCGTGGAACAAGGTTGCATCAATGAAACACGCAAGGTCAAAGTCCGTTCTAGGGGTTTTTGAAGCCAACTCTGATCGTTTGACCATCAAAAGTCAACTCCGGACACGGACGCGGATTGGTGGAGTATCGGATGTTTACGGGGATCCTCACAGGATTTCGGTTAGACTTGCATCAAGAAGCGAAAAAACCAAGCACACGAGTAGTGTGAAAGACCGAGGACGGTTCTTGATAATAGCGGTAGGGGGGATTGGTTCATGGGATGAGGCTTTAAATTCATGTGAGATTTTTGATTCTTCGTCAAACAAATGGACGGAAATTCAACGGCTACCAGTCGATTTTGGGGTTGTTTGCTCGGGAGTCGTTTGTGACGGGGTCTTTTACGTGTATTCCGAGACTGATAAGCTCGCAGCGTATGACATTGGACATGGTCTCTGGACTCGAGTCCAATCGACACGACACCCACCAAGGGTCCACGAGTACACCCCGAGGCTAGTGTCCTGTGATGGTCAACGGTTGTATCTGGTGTCGGTTTCATGGAGTGAAGGAGAAGGCGAAATTGGAAGGAGAAACAAAGCCGTTCGAAAGTTATGGGAGCTTGATCTCGATTATTTAACCTGGAATGAAGTTTCAGTGCATCCTGATGCACCCATGGACTGGAATTCGCTATTTGTAGCTGATAAGAACCTGATTTTCGGGATAGAAATGTTTAAGATTTTCTGACAGGTGATGGAGTTTTTGACAATGTGTGATGTCTCGAACCCGAAGATGAAGTGGGTTCACGCGTCGAAGAACCAGATGGCTCGTGAAATGGACGTGTCTTCGTGCATGTTGAAATCGATGGCTGTTGTGCATTTGTAAGTTAATTGTAAGTTTTTGTTTAAACTGAAATATTATAATTAAGTTTCAAAGATTTTTTTTTATGGAATTATCGTTAATTTGATTGGATTCATGAAGCAAACGATGGGAGTTTCATAAGTAATTTTGGGGTTGTTTTATGTTTAAAACTATTTCGATTGGTGGCCCCAGAAACATGTTTTTGTACTGGTTCAGAATCAGTTCATTCTGCTGCAAATGTGACAATTTTGACTCATTTAAGCATCAATAAGTACACTTAGGTTATGTTTTGCACTTCTCAATGCCTGTGAACTACCCAATGTTAAGGATTACATATAGGCCTGACCAGGATCCAAATCTGAAACCAGACTTGAACCATAACCCTACGTTTAGACATGTGACCAGGGTCGAATTTCGACTCCAGTGCAGACATGATGTTGATTGTCTTTATGTTATCTTCCTATATACTATCAAGTTATTATTATGATTTTATGAGTTTGAGCCACCCGTTATTGATAAAATATCACCCAAGTTGGCCTGTTTCCACATAAATGCGCTAAAATCTCCCCTTCTACTCAAAATTGATAAATGGCTTGAGATATAGCATTGCATTATCACTTTCTACTTGACTGGCTGCTTAGTGTACATTATATCTATTTTTGGTGTTTGTTATTTTTCTGTTGACTTCTAGGAGAGGAAGATGGAGTTGAATCACGCACTTGTGAAAATGGATCAGGGTGGCAGCACTGATGGTATCCTTAAAGTAAGTTCATATGCTCCCGAGTAACAGATTTTAGTAAGTTTTAAGAATGGCTTGACTGACCCGTAATTTTTTTTCCGGCTGACCCAGGTTCGTGCTGATCGTATCCAATCCGATCTCGAGGAACTACTTAAGGCTTTAACTGAACGTTGCAAAAAACATGGAATTGATGTCAAAGCTTCTAAAGGGTATCATCTTTTATCTCATGAGTCATGAGCAATAACGTCACTGTATCTATATAATATTATAATAGAATGATTGATATTGCGTTATGGTTCACCTATTTTGATTGTCAAGGTTGGCAACCTGGAGTTCCAGAGATATCTGCAGTGTGGGACGAAGATTGGAATAAATTCAAAGACGAAGGTTTCTCATTTGATGCTACGGTGCCTGCAAATACCAAATCAACATCTCAGGCTGAAAACTCGGCTCCGATGGATCACGTTTCTGAGGATTCATATTCAAATGCTGACAGGAATTCAGAGAAGCCTTTTGAGACTGAATCAGCATGCGTACATAGCGAAGATGAGTCGGCTAAAAGCCCAGCTGGTAGTCCCACGGCGCAAAAAATATTTGAAAGTCCAACCAAGGAGGATTCATTTAAACAATACGGAAAGAGCTTTGATGCTGACACAGAAAGGTAACAATTGGATTCAGCTGGTAGTCCCACCTGTACCTATACCTTGTTTGGTGGAAAGATCTAAGGTGAGTTCATATTGATGGGGTACTTTTTGACAATAATGATGATGTAGATTCAGTGTGGGGTTTCAATAGTGACACAGCTAAGGTGAGTTCATATCTTTTTTTCAATTATATCATTGCATGAAAATTAATACAGTACATTTCAACGTACTACTCTAGAGTGGACCTGGAAACTGAACCAATCTAAAACTGGTTTTGTATCAGTTGCGAACTGTTTTGGTATGCATTTCATAATTTGAAAAATATAAACCTAGAACAAAGCTGTTTGGAGTTTTAAAAATTTTACCAGTGATGACATCTTGGATCAACTAAGAAGATTTCCTAAACGTCTCCCAGGGAAACATCCAAGTTTTTGGGGTTCGAAGAAAAAACGTGATCCTGAACGCGAATTGAATTGGACCAAAGTATCCATTTTCTACGAGCTAGAGTATTGGTCTTTTCTTACACTAAAACACAATTTAGATGTCATGCATATAAAAAAAAATGTGTGTGAGAGTGTGTTGGGTACTTTGTTAATGAATGACAAATCAAAAGACACCAACAAGGCAAGACAAGACTTACAAAATTTGAAAATTCGTAATGAGTTGTTCTCGTCAACAAAGGAAACGGGAAGTGCTCTAAGCCTCATCCTACGTACTCTTTTACAACCGTAGAAAAAAACTTTTTTGTCAATTCATTAAAGGTACGCATTTTATTTCATAATTTATTTGTTCCAATTCAATTCGCATATTCATTTTGACGACTTATTCTAATATCATGATTTTTGTTGTTAATTCATCAAAGGTGTTAAACTACCTGATGGGTTTCAGATCTAACTTCAAGCATAAATTGACCGACAACGATGGCAACATAACATGCTTGAAGGCTCATGACTGTCATATAATGATGCAACGGGTAATTCCTGCTGGACTTCACAATTACTTGAAGGACCAAACCACCGCAACACCAATAATCGAGCTTTGTTCATTCTTCAAACAAATATGCGCTCGAACTTTGATGGTGGATGACATGTTGAAAGCTAAAGAACAACTGATCAATATTTTGTGTAGTTTCGAGCAAATATATCCTCTTGCTTTTTTTTGACATTATTATTCACTTAGTTATTCATCTATCGGAAGAGGCTATTGAAGGCGGGCCTGTTTACATGAGGTGGATGTATCCATTTGAAAGATACATGAAAAAGCTCAAAAATTATGTCAGAAATAAAGCTAAGCCCGAATGTTCAATAGCAGAGGGTTATATTGCTGATGAAGCATTAACTTTCTGTTCGCATTATTTTCGGGGTGTTGAGACCAGATCTAATCGTCCTGACCGAAATGAGGACGGTCCAAGCCCAACAAGTCGATTTTAGGTGTTTCTATTAGTCTGTAGAAAGATTGGTCAACAATCATTAGTTCGGTTTCAAGGAGACACAATGCAGAAAGTAGTATTGTATGCACTACACAACAGTCATGAAATCGACCCGTACATGAACGAGTACAAATGTAGAAAGTAGTATGGTCAACAATCATTAGTTAAATAGTTCGTACCTTTCATTCGTGCACTAGTCAAGTTTAGTTGATGTTATTTCGAGGGTGTTAAACATGCATTCACTTAAATTTGTGTTTTATGTGTCTTTTTCTAAGACTTATGGTAATGATGCGTTGCACCCCAACCAAATGAACACTCTGACTACGCCCCCTCCCCCAACAAAACTCACCCAAGCGAATTTCACCCTAATCTTTTTAATGTTTCGGTTTGCTTGCCAACCGAAACAATTTCACATATTCCCATTTATTTTCTAGCCGTTAGATGCAACATATCACAAACACTTCGTATATGATTACTAAAAGAGTAAATTGCAGAAAGTTGTCCCTGTGGCATGTTCAAACTCAAAGGATTTCTTTACGAAAGTGTTGGTGTCGTTTTTGTGAAAAATCTTTGGTGCGAATATCTCTGGGCTAAAGTGAAATGACTAAAATGTTTTCGCTTTCGCTGAGACTTTTTCATTTCACTTTGAGTAATTTTAGTCATTTCACTTTGAACCATGGACAATACATGCATTAATTATTTTCCAGAAAAACCACACATACACTTTTAAAAGGCAGGAACTGCGCCCGACAATTTGGATATAACATACGAGGATGTTTCTTTCAATTTACTAAGAGGCCATTTGGTTTGAAGGTATTGAAATGAATGAATGCTTTCATTCCCAGCATAGTTGTTTAGTATATAGGTTTGATTTTTAAAATGGGGTATAAAACCTAATGTTTTAAAAACCAGGTTTTTAATCGACCCGGTCGAGTCACAGAGCACCCGTTCGACCGCCCGGTCAATATGGTTTTCCATTTATTATTATTATTATTTTTTCCGACCGGGTTAACCGGTTCGACCGCCGGGTCAAGCCGGTTTTTATTAAAAAAAAATTAAAAATAAATAAAACCAGACCGGGCTTCAAGACCCAGGTTGACCCGGGTTTTACTCAAAACCCGGCGGATTTAACCGGTTAACCCGGTTTTAAAAACCCGGGTTTTTTTGACAAGAACCGCGCCCTACAATTTGGATATAACACATGAGGTACTAAAATGTTTGGTTTTAATTTATTATTTTTACAAAAAGAAAGATTAACAAAATACCATTCATTTTACCATTCAATATAACTACAGTACTTAATTATTTTTGGGACCTATCATGGACAACTTTCATCAAAGTTACAAAAAAAAGTAGAAATATAATTCTAGTCTAGGTAAATAAAACAAAAAAAACAGGAACACCTCTCTTTTCCACTGTAAATGGTAGCTTGAAGTTGTCAACTGTAATTTTAACATTTAATATGGTTGAGTTGCGACAAAAGAAGTAGGTATTGTTGGTAAAAGAGGAAGTGTATGAATTGGGTAGAGATTAAAGAGCAAACAGAGGATACTCTTATTATTTCAGTTGATACTAAAACACAGAAACAAGGCCTCATTATATAGGCTTACAGCTAAGAAAAGAAACATAACTGAAAGTAGGAAACATAAAGCAAACTTATTGGAGACATTACTCTCTAATTCCTAACTGATAAACTCATGAAAGACATAATAAAAGATAGTAACTACTGCCTCTGTAACAGTAGTAGCTGTAATGAGCTAATTTAGAGCACCATTACTCAATACACCCCCTTGCTCGAAATTTGCATACTCCGAGCTCTTGTCGAAAATAGTCATGTTTTGCTTGAGAGAGTGCCTTGGTGAACACATCAGCAACTTGTTCATTTGTAGGACAATACTTCAGCTCAATTATTCCTTATGATGTAAGATCACGAATAAAGTGAAAGCGAATATCTTTATGCTTCGTACGACTATGAAAAGCTGGATTCCTTGTCATTGCTATTGTTGCTTTGTTGTCACAAAATATTGTTGTTGGACCATATTGTTCATTGTGAAAATCAACTAGCATTCTTCGCAACCATATTGCTTGACATGCTGCAGATGCTACAGCAATATATTCGGCCTCAGACGATGATAAAGCGACCACATCTTGCTTCTTCGAGCTCCAAGAAACTGCTGTAGAACCCAAGTAGAAAACTTGACCAGAAGTGCTCTTTCTATTATCTACGCAGCCTCCCCAATCACTGTCACTGTACCCATACATAGTACCATTTGTTGTCTTTGAATACCAAAGTCCAAAATCAACCGTTCCAGCAACATAGCGTAGTACCCTTTTAGCTGCACCCAAATGTAGTCTTGTAGGTTTATGCATAAACCTGGACAACACATTAACAGAATACATAATATCTGTTAACAGGTTTTAAGGGGTGTTTCCAGGATCGATTATGATCAAACAACAATCATGATATTCATGCAGAAACAGAGTTGGATAAATAGGGATAAAAGAAAGATGGGTTGAACCCTTTAATATTGATAATGAATAACCTGTTAATATAAGGATGATGACTTATATTTATTTCAATTAATACAAAGCAATTCATTCAAACATATCGTGTTACTTGGTATTATTCTTTAAAAAACGTAAGGTTATTGAAGAGCTGCTTACAAAACTTGACAATATAAATATGATGAGTATACCTCAACTGGCAAGCAAGAACTTAGTCTCGACAAGCATGGTAGATAATCTTTTCCATAGATTTAAACTGGCATTGGCAAGAGCACACTTTCCAATGATGTGCATGTTAAATGGTAAAAGATGTAATTTTGGGAACGGGTTGAAATCTAAGCCGTACGTAAATGGGTCGAAATACATGTAGCATGTCCAGGCAGCTACCTCAAGAAACGGATCTTGAGCTATTAGTGCAACGAAGAACAGATGCAGAAGGCAAGTATCAAAGAATAACGTTTTCAGCAATTAAAACAAATGTCAAGTTTGTATAACAAATTTAGTTGGCATTGGCAAGAGCACACTTTCCAATGATGTGCATGTTTTAACATTATAGTATTATACCAGTCACGTAATTGCTACGATATTAGTAATTTCAAAAGACATGAACTACAGCAAAGGTTTATTATCTTACAATACAAATCGCAACACAACATCAATTCTTAATACATCATAAAATCCAAAAAATCTACAAAATAGGCTGTAGAGTAAGTGATTTCTAGTCATGCATTTCATCAAACACATGGTGGGTGTCTCTTTATCTAAATAAAAGACATGGATTTATGAAAGATTATTGCGGCTAATACAAAAACCTAATAAAAATCACAAAATCTACATGGACTGATTATAATAAAAGATATGGTTCTCTTTTTTTTTTATCGGACTACCATGTCCAGTTGATTCTTCCACACTCCCCAAACTCGCACCAGGCCCCACCATGCTCTGATAGAGTTGGGAGGTCTTGGAACATACTCACGTCAGCTTCTTGATCTAAATCTTCATCACAAACAACTCTTACACCCATCTCCTTCACTTCAATTCCTTCATTCTCAAAAAAACAAAATGTTACAAAATTCTTTGCTTCCTCCAGTTGCCATATTTCACTTGTATAACTCAACCATATCATATCTGACTCATCGATTCTTAGTGGCTTACCCTCAAAATATTCGTCATAGTAGTATGGATTGCATCGTCCCAAAGAAGCTCCATCAAAGTTCTTTACAAAGTATCCAAGAGATGTGGAAGGTTTTTTTCTCTTAAAAACAACACAAATTCCATATCCCCTTAACTTACTGAAGCTCCAATCTAATGGTAATTCGACCTTTACACAATTTCCCATACTTTTATTTGTAAACCAATTTGGAATGCTATTTCCATCATATATTATATCCATATTCTCAATGGAACTTCCGGGCAAACGGAACAATCCACATCTGTTAATCGCATAACGAAGGAAAGAAGAAAACCGGTTTGTAGAGCCTTGGGAAGTTACAGATGAGTCGCGACACTCAGTCTCCGATATCGACACCTGGCTATCAATGGCAAGATTCTCAAACAATTTTGGACAATTGTTGAGATAAGTGTACCTTTCGCTCATGATTGGGTTTGATCCCGTAATTGAACATAAGGAGGTGCAACCAGATGCATGAAGATCAGATAGGCTATGTGGAAGTTCGGGCAACACTTCCAGCTTCTTGCAACCATCAAGTATAAGTTTTTGAAGATTAGAAAGTTGACTCAAACTTCCAGGCAAGCTAGTAAAATTGTTCCCTTCCAAGTTTAGTTCCTTCAAAGACTTTAACATATGTAAACCTTCCAATGAAAGTGATCTTTGGGGATGTTGTTGGTTCCATATGACCAGAGATTTAAGTCCAGCATCTAGACCAAAAGGCTTCAGGCTGCCATTTAAGCATCCCGAGCGATTCAAAACCTCAAGAGAATCCGTTTCCACTTTGATAGGAAAACTCGCATGACCGTCTGCAGGTCTCTCATATTTAAGACAACAAGTCTCTTGAGCATTTCAATTGATGGATGAATCGTAACCAAATTCACACAACCTTCAAGATCTAGTTCTTCGAGATTTGTAATCTCGAGAAGTCGAGGGTGGTTGTTAGGTTACAATGGTGCTTTAGCTTCATTACTTTCAACCTTCTTAAGCTAATCGCATCAATAGAAAAATATTAGTTCTTATATCTCTAAGTGTCGAACACGAACACATGTGTGTACAAGTAAATACCTTTGGTGTTGTCCAAAGTTGTTTTATGTGGTCGTAAGACAAGTCGATGGCAACAATGTTTTCCGGATATAAATCAAGGTAAGGACTCTAAAGGCAATCCATGCCAATAAAGCAACCTTAATTTATTGGACAACAAATCCAGTCTTCGGAAAAGTTTATCGAATGGCTGCCAACGTCCTTCGACTTTCGGAAAGCATATTTTAGTATCCGCAAGTTTTCATACGTGTAGAGCTTGTCCATCTATGGGAATATTTTGACGCTTTTTCTTAAGCAAAAGGACTAGAACTTCAACTTCTTACGCTACCTGATACGAGATAACGATGTTGGTTTTACTAATCATAACAATTATAGAAAACAAGTAAACATCATCAAAGCATGCATGAAGTAATAGGAATAATACTTGTAAATTAATTAACCGAATTAAAAGTATATGCGTACCTTTTGTGAATCAATGCAATTAGGGTTTATGAAAACCCCAATTAAGATCAACGACCAAGAAACCTAAACCTTAATAAATTAGGGTTTATATAATTCGACCACATCAAAATCAAATACCCAAGATATGCAAACACAAGTGTATTTGCTCTTCGTTCTTGTACACACGTATTAGTAGCGAATCAATGAGAAAAGCTAGTTTCTTGATCACAATAGATTAACCAAACACCTTTGTTATGCTCAAGGTCACTCGCAAATCCCTTACATGGGGTTTTGCTTCGTCGACCTAAGAACAAGAGGGAAGAAAGAAGAAGTTTGGCCTTCTATTGAAATCTAGTGTACCAAAGGATGAATACATGGGATGTATTTATAGCCTTATGGTAGATGTCAAGATTGCTATAGTATCCGATGTGGGATTCTATAGTTTTCGGCCAAACACAAGCCCAAAAGAGGATTCCTAAAACCTTCTCTTGACTTGTTAACTTTTCTTCATATCCGTTGACATTTAATGACCGATAATCAAAACTCGTCAAATATTAAATATCATTAAGTATTTATTTCGTGATCAAATAATTAAATATAACATTTTATATATTAATTATTTATACATTGATTCTCATACGTAGTGTGTGCAATCCCAAGTCTCGAGTTCGAATCCGGTCATACATATATTAATAATTATCCATAAACCTTTCAGCTCCCACTGGATATTACTTAATATAGTAATGACATTGGTTAGTCTAGCTTTCACACGCCAATGCCCCGGATCGAATCGAGTATGGTCTCTGGAAAAACCATTTAATGATTCATCATTTTACTTATCCTTTTGTTACTAATACTACATTAACTATGAATATGGATCAAGTCATTTCATAAGTTAATAATCATTTCTCGTTGTATTCGATTGAACAAGATTACCAAATCATCCGAACGTATTCGAGATAGATCTTGGGTAAGGCCTTACAAACATCTTGTCAACCCTACGAGGGCCCAAATATAGTATTATGCTTTGAAACAAATTCAAAGGAACAAATTCTCTTGACTACAAACATAACTCATGAACTTTGTAACACTTCCGAAAATAGCCCTTATAACTACCGATTCACGGATAGCGTTAGACTATCTTACACAAGTGCACTACATTCATATGATTATCCGGTATCTCAAGTCCGAGGATAAACACTTCATGATATACTTAATGACAAAGATCCATAAAGTATCATCATGTAAAGTTGGGATCATCCTATATTCAATTCATTAAATATCATGTAATTTGGCATGTCCCACGCATCAATATACTTAAAGTATATTCTACCAAAACTCGATTTGTCTTAATTCAATGACATTCCACATCATTGATTGACAACGGACTTTTAGAATAACATAAGTTATTCACGGATTAAACATGCAAATATAGGATATAATATTAAGAAAATGAAAAATAAACATAACCAGTATTTTATTTCATTTAAATAATATTTGTTCATAACATCCCTTATCCAAATACTAAATAGATCAATGCATGATAATACTTGTTAATGAATTATGCCTCAAGTAATGACAATCATACTTGTTGACAAGGCATAATTTCAACTAACTTAGATCTATCGGAATTTTGAGAATACTTATTTCAAAAATTCAACTAGTGAAGTTCTTGTATGTGTGCATTCAAAATATCTTGATATTGCCACATAATATTTCATAAAGTGTGTGACATCCTCAAGCACCTATTTATGACAACCAAACTTTCAAACATTTTTAAAGTTTAAAGTATTCTTATTCTTTATTGTATAATGCAACTATGCTCTTAGTTGAGCACAACTAGTTCACATGGCCATTTACAAGGATGAAATCCTCCCATGACTAGTATTGAGTGTCATCTCAATTATACCAGCATCATTGTATACAAACAACAATATGCTCTTTAAAATTTTCAGTAAACTTCAATATCTATAGTGTAATGTTTGATACCTTCAAACTTTCAAGTTTGTTTGCTATGACAATTACGCAACAATTCTTTGTATTGCTCATCCATAGAATTTTGAGAGCAACTCCGGTGAGGAATGTAATTCTAGATTCAAACATATTCCATTAGAATATTCATTACACTAGTTATTTAATAACTTCATTAGATATCAATGTTGTCAAATCATCTTGCATTCAAGCATGATACAACAATAACATGATGTACATGAAAATCCTTGTGTTAAACACAAATTTAATTCATGTTCTACATATCCATTTTCCAAATGATATATCATGTTCTATTAGACTCATTTATTTTACCGCCATGTTTATTAATAATAAACATATATTCCAAGGTTGTATGTCTTATTTTCTAAATCTTTTAAGTGAAGTTCCATTCCCAACTAGAGCTTAACATTTAGTTTAAGATGGAATGTTACTACTCACAACAATTAAGATTTAAAGGAAATAAACATAATACTCCCACTAGCTTTCAGGAATACTTAGAAATTATCTTATTTTAATTTAAAACCAAAACTTGGATTTAATAGTTAAACATAAGAATCATCTCCTAGATGCATGCATATATCCATTCATGGATTCTTGCAGTTTGTACATTTCCAAAGATTATGTGAATTCATAAAACTCCTTTGTATTACTTATCGTCCTAGCAAAAGCAATCACACAAGAAAGAGTTTTAATATTCCATTGTCATTTTCATATCAATGAAAATAAGTATGACAATCATCATCTTTATATATTTAATGTGTCTAGGAAAGAATATTCAATCACAGTTAATTGCTTAAGTGTGATTAATAATCTTGTCACAAGCCATGCATTAAACACATGTACAATTTTGTCCATATGATTTCTACACAAAGAATTTAAACCACTAGGGTTTTCCTTCCTTTGAAGAAACTCATTACTATTAAGATAAACCAAGTTTCAAAGTTGATTATCTTTATGAACGACATCTTGTCATTCATAGTATGAATAATTTTACCACAATTCAATATTAAGTAATATATCATTATGATTAACGGGTTTACCACAATCACGTAATTCATATTTCTCATCATATCAAATATCCGAGATATCCTTGCGGATCAATGAATGAGAATTCCACCATCTTGAGGTCTATCATATTTGACCTCATCATGATATTTACTAGTGTATTTGAAGATTATGTGTTTTGTAATTGTAATTTAATCTCTTCAAGATCTAAACAAAACTCCCACTTGCTTTTGTAATTTAAAGACTATTTATAAATACTTTAGCAAGTAGAACAACACCAAATTGTTTTCTTTTGGGATATTGCAAAACACATTTGATTCGTAAATCTTATTCAATAATAACCTACTCCATAAGTAGTTTTAACAAATCGAACTTCAATATAAGACTCAATGTGATTCATCACATTTCATACTAAAATGGTGTCTTATTAATCTTCTAGGTTTGAGTTTTATTAAGTATATCCAATCAATACTCAATTTTCTAACCTTGATAACTTTTGGAAGAAAAGAAGATATAGTTATCTTGAATCAAACAATGGAACAAATGTTTGATTCTTCTAACTGAACATTCCATATACTTACAGTATTTCATTAGAATTAATATTGTAAGACAATCTAACAATATGTAAGATAAACATATTCCTTTTGGATTACCTATTTACCAACTAAGACAACTTAATGGTATAATAGAATATTTAAGCCAATTGCATGCTTTATAACATGAGTATTCTTTGACCAAGTCAAAAGACATATGATTATAATATCTTACTTTATATTATAAGTCTTTGTAATAATGAAAAGACTTCATGTTTGTGACTTTACAAAGAAACACATAACCATGTATAATTTAAAGTTATTATGAACACCACGCCATGGTTTCAATTAATTAATTTTCAAGTTAATAAACTATTTATGTCATTCTAAGAATACACAAATATTTAAAGTAGCATTAGATTACTTTATTTTAATTATGTCATCCGTTGAAGTGTCCAACTTAAGAAACTGTAAAGCATCCACGCCCGATCTCACAACAAGTGGAGATTTACCTTGAGATTACAATCTAGCCAAGATTTCACTTAACCTAAAATGTAACTTCAAGTGTTTCTATATTTTGAATGACATAAGACATAAAAGTAGTCTATGCTATAATCTTGACACATGTTCTAAACAAGTCAATCTTATTAGAACGTTAATCTCTTACCTTCGATCAAGAGAATCCATTAATCATATTTGTATGTGTTGTTCCTTTGCACACAATAAATGCTTCTCCCACTTGTGCATAGAACAACATCATATAATAGATAAACACCATGACATTCATTTGTTTATGTGAGCAATATGATAGTGTCATAGATATATAAGCATTACAAGTAGATGTAGGAACACTTAATTATCAAGGAAACGTTCATGACTATCCTTGAGAATATGAATGTCTACATTTTGAGCGTAATGTATTATTACAAGAAAATCTACCAAGATAATAAATCTTGTAACTCCCACCGAATTAGACAACGTTACAATAATGTCTTATTCAAGAATACACCAATACTCCCTTGGATTTGACAACATTGTAAGTGTTTCATTAACCGGTGAAAATAGCGTGCTATTACGTTACTACCCCTTTGTAAGACCATTCGTAACAATTACTTAGGTACTAAAAGAGTGTATCCTACTCTGTAGATGATGGATCATCCATCAATGCTATTAACTTGAAAAATTGAGCATGCAATTTCTTCCTTAATAGGTCTACTATCCCCACAATGGTGTGTAGCACATTTAATTGGTCAAATCAAAACAACTAGATAAAATATACTAGTTTGTCTTTTACCAATTTTGCGATAATTAGACTAGATTCTAATATAATAACTCATATAATGTCAAACATGTTTTCTAGTTGACCAAAATGTCATATAAGAATTCAATCACCAACAGAGAGTAATGAAATCTCTTAAGGAAAACATGGTGTGCAATTTTCTTAACTATTAAAGTTGCTATGAGTTATATTAGAATTTAGACAATTATAATGTTCCTAACATACCTTTCTCAATCATGAAAAGGAATAGGATTGAGTCTCACTCTTCTTCCATGGAAAAGAGTTTATGTTTGTCTTTTAGTAAATTTTTCTTGATCAAACATTTGTTTGAAGACAGAACTAGATCAATTTACCAAAGCCCAAACTATGTTTACGGTTTAATGTTGCATTAATACAATCAAAAGAATTAACAAAATTCAATTTTTAGTATTTTCGATAATTAAATCTTTCAAGAAAATAAAATACCCTTAGGTTAATATTCATATTAACCATAGAATTTTCCTTGAATCTAGGACCCTCATTATCATAGTTTCACCACATCGGTTGATCGCTAGTGATGAAAGTATAGAATAGGTAATTGTCGAAGAACAATAATTGACAAACAAGTTTTCAATTCCTAGAAAATATGGGATTTACAATTTTGCCAAAACAATTAATGCAAAACGTAAGCATGTTTTATCCCATCTTATGCCTTAAGTCATAGGTCTCACTAACTAACTTAATTAAGTTGTCTAATTTAGAAACCGCAAATCTTTGTCGAGGTCTCACACAACAAAATAATTCACCTTGTCATTGTAATCTAGATCAAGGT
The DNA here is from genome assembly GCA_022545495.1 of Chrysanthemum lavandulifolium. Classification (NCBI taxonomy): domain Eukaryota; kingdom Viridiplantae; phylum Streptophyta; class Magnoliopsida; order Asterales; family Asteraceae; genus Chrysanthemum; species Chrysanthemum lavandulifolium. The sequence goes on along the minus strand of CM040245.1, from coordinate 247,652,676 downwards.
CTCACATAACTAAATTACAACTTCAAGTGTTTCATATCATTAGATGGCATAAACTTAAATTTAAAGGGTACAAATTTTGACGTGTAATCAAAACTTATGTATAAAGAAGCATGCATACAACTTTATAACAAAATATTTTGAAAACCTTTCATAAGATTTTAATTGCTAAGATTAAATTCTACAAAGTTTTAATCGATGCGTTGAGAAACTTACAACTTTGCACTAAGATACTTCGTACATAGAATGGTTATACTAGGTAGCTCCAATCGAACGCACGGGGAGAGGACCGGAGTAAGCGCAAAGGCATAACCTTAGACATCCATTCAGTGAGACTGTGCTCACTTCTTAAATACCCCTTTATAGTTTGTTCTAGTGGGTGAGCCGTTCTAACCATTTAGTACAGTCGCATCAATCGATTAAAAGTTCAAGAATAATTCTTAGATAACAAATCAGTTTTCGCCATTATTTAGTCCATTTAATTTTCTATTCATAAAAAACCCTTTTTGCTTACAAACGTGTCATACAATATAAACAAAAAGCATTTTAATAAAATTAAAAGGAACTCAAATAATATACATATAACTTAACAATTAACATATGTAAAAACAATTAGCCACATGCATAATTATTTCGATAAACGCTAATAAACAATTCTAGGCGTTAAATAATGCATACATCAACTAGGGCTTTCAACTACAAGGTAGATGAGCCACATACATCGACAAGTCGATTGCGTAAGCCAAAGTCAATAGTATACCAAATAGCACATAACGAATTTTTATTAGTATAATTGAGGTCTTCCCCAATTCAATCATTATCAAATAAATAAACATGTGTATATCACTAAACAGTTTATCAAAACAATAATCCATGGCAAAACATGCATGTTCCACCATGAATTCCTCATAACAATTATAATCCCAAGATACGCATATAATCATGGCACATAACAATTATTCATGAAAACCACATAAAATATACATGCAATCCTAGGGTTTCTACAAGTTTTACAAAATTAAAACCTAATTAAACAATTAATGGGTAATCGACCCAATTAATAAAAATTAGGGTTCCAATTTTCAAAACCCTAGAAACCATAAAAGCATATAATAATCATAAAGATTCAATTTTATGTGTTTCGTAATTAATTACAACATATTAACGGCTCGTGATGCCACCGTTGGGTTTTACTAATCATAACAATTATAGAAAACAAGTAAACATCATCAAAGCATGCAATGAAGTAATAGGAATAATACTTGTAAATTAATTAACCGAATTAAAAGTATATGCGTACCTTTTGTGAATCAATGCAATTAGGGTTTATGAAAAACCCCCAATTAAGATCAACGACCAAGAAACCTAAACCTTAATAAATTAGGGTTTATATAATTCGACCACATCAAAATCAAATACCCAAGATATGCAAACACAAGTGTATTTGCTCTTCGTTCTTGTACACACGTATTAGTAGCGAATCAATGAGAAAAGCTAGTTTCTTGATCACAATAGATTAACCAAACACCTTTGTTATGCTCAAGGTCACTCATGAATCCCTTACATGGGGTTTTGCTTCGTCGACCTAAGAACAAGAGGAAGAAAGAAGAAGTTTGGCCTTCTCATTGAAATCTAGTGTACCAAAGGATGAATACATGGGGATGTATTTATAGCCTTATGGTAGATGTCAAGATTGCTATAGTAACCGATGTGGGATTCTATAGTTTTCGCCAAACACAAGCCCAAAAGAGGATTCCTAAAACCTTCTCTTGACTTGTTAACTTTTCTTCATATCCGTTGACATTTAATGACCGATAATCAAAACTCGTCAAATATTAAATATCATTAAGTATTTATTTCGTGATCAAATAATTAAATATAACATTTTATATATTAATTATTTATACATTGATTCTCATACGTAGTGTGTGCAATCCCGAAGTCTCGAGTTCGAATCCGGTCATACATATATTAATAATTATCTATAAACCTTTCAAACAGATCATCAGATTCTACTTGCTTTTATTAAAATATAAATAAATAAATTAATTAAAATAAAAACATAAAATTAAAAACAACAACAACAACAACAACAACAATAAAGGCAATTGCTTATACTCAAATGTAATTTTTATGTTGAAAAAGGAATCATATGCCACTTAATACCTTGTTTACATTTAGTATATCGTCCTCTAATGAAATCCACAATCTTCTGCTGTGATTCCCAGGCATGCTGAATTCTTCACGTATAATTTCTCTTGCCATGCTTTGAATCAATTCATGCATTTGTAGACACGCATTACTTGCAGATACTGTTATTAGGCACTTATCAACTAGAACTTCAATAATAGCATTTGCAGAACAATGACTGCTGTCTAGTACACTTGCAGCAAAATCTTTATTTTCCCCAATGAAGGCGCATGCAATGTCAAGAAACGTTCTTTTCTGATCAGATGCCAAGCTGTCAAAACTTGGTCGAAGTTTTTGTAGTATATCTGAATTAGGATATGTTTGGAGTCTATCCAATTCACTTTTCCAAACATGCATAGATTTTCCATACAATGATCGACCAATAACTTTGAGAGCCAAAGGGTGACCTTGCAAATATTTCACAATTTGAAAAGGGAACTCTTCAAAATCATCAGTAGGATGCCTTTTCCCAAATGCGTTCAAACTAAAGAGCTCAAGAGCTTTAGAATCATCTAAAATCTTCATGTCATAAATTTCATCCACTTCATGAGACCTTAGCAATTGTTTGTCTTTACAAGTGAAAATGATAAGACTTCCAGAGGGAAACCAATCACGTGAACCCGCTAGAGCTTCTAACTGCTCCAGTTCATTCACATCGTCCAAAACAAGTAGGATCGGCTTACATGCCATCCTCTGTTTTATCACCTTCGTTCCTTCACTAACACTTGATATCTTCAGATTTTCTGTTTTCAAGATCTTTACTAGCATTTGCATTTGGACTTGAGTCAGGCCTTGTCGTTTTGTGACTCCTTGGACATCCTCACAAAAGCATCTTCCCTCGAAGTAGGTATACATCGAGTTATAAATAGCTTTGGCAAGAGTAGTTTTTCCTATTCCGCTAAAGCCACATATTCCAATCATGCGCACCTTATCTGACCCAACAAAACGTAACAAGTTCAATTCACTTACACGGGCATCCACACTAACAAGGTTCTCAGCAACATCCAAGGGTCCGTCAGATATAACATTGAGGATTTCTTTGGAGATGCTGTCAATAAACTTGGACTCGTACCTGTTTACCAAAAAGAACTACAAATAAATAGAGCGAACTTAATTTCTAACAAATGTATGAAAGAGACGGAATTTATTGCACCTCAGTAAATTTGAATGAAAAGAAAACTCTTTGCAATAACACAAATTTACCCGTTTGTCATTTCCTGGAGATCGAATCCCGATAGATCAGCTGCTACAGATAATGCTTCCTTCCATTTATCCACCTCTGCTCTATTTAAAACATCATGTTGCGCAAACGCTTCAGCATAGCTCCCTGTTTGTTTCCTCACCACATTAGGTTTAACATCATAAAAGATTATCCGAACCTCATGTTTAGGGTTCTTGCACTCGAGTATTTTGACAAGTTCCCTCAGACACCATGACGAAGAAGCATAATGTTTGGAGAAGATAACTATCAAAAACCTCGATTCTTCAATGGCTTTGTATAGTTGAGGGGATATGTATTCTCCTCTAGGCAAATCGTTATCATCTCTAAAAGCATGAATCCCTTTTTGCTTGAAGTCGTTAAATAGATGATCCATGAAGTTTTTGCGGATATCTTCACCTCTAAAACTTACAAAGACATCATATTTCCACCGATGAGGAATGGATGTAGTAGCCATTATCTATGGTGAGATCGAGCTGCGTCACAAGACAAGATGGTTAGAAAGATTTTTAGACTCAAAAAACAGATGTTATAACCTGTTATAAAGAAGCTTCTATGATTTCATTTCATCAAAAATTCCTTTTACTAAATATGTGACTCTGGTTTATATGTTAGACTTATTATCTCCAAAAAAAAATCAAAAACCAAATGTTTGATTTTCAGTTAAATTCTCCAATCTCCACAATATAAAAAATCTGCATTTCGTGACTGAATGTACGTTACTGTGTGTATATTTTACTATAAAACCTTTTTTTTTTTTTTTCCTTTTCATTTTCATTTTTATTTTTATTTTTCCTTGTAACTCATAACCCCTTTTCTTTTTCTTCATTAGAAAACAATATCATACGAACGATTTTCTATATTTTGTGGAAAATTACATCCCATTTCTTTATTTAGAAAACTATAAATTGAAAATTAAGAAATTGCCAATAGTACAATCAGGGCTTTCATCTACGACTTTTTTAAACCGTCCTTACGACAAGTCGTAGGCAGGAACTCGTCCGGGCGACATGTCATCGACACCAATTTGTCGACATTGCCCCGTTGCTATCTACCGTCCCGATGACAATGTGGGACCCACATACTTTTTCAGTCAAAGATTTTGGATTTAGACAAATTTGGTTCCGATGACATGTCGTCGGTACCAAATTAGTTAAGCTTAATTACGCTTTTAAAAATGCCGACGTCTTATCGTCGGTACGTATTTAAAAAGGTCAACGATGGTCAATGGTTTGTTTTTAGTGCCGACGACATGTTGTAGGTAAAATAATACTCATATTGATTTTTTTAGCTTAAGTCCCGACGACATGTCGTAGTTAACATAAAAACTTAAACTGATTTTCATTTTCATTCCCGATAACATGTCGTAGGGACTTTATTATGATGTACCAAAATGTTTCCTCCGACTAAACAACACCGAAAATTTGTGATTGTGTAATTCATACAGTTCAACATTTTGAACTATTTTAACTTGTAAGTTGTTTTGTTATCTAATAACCACACAAGATATTAAAAATGATTTACATTTGGTATACAAACATAAAACCATGGTTTTGAAAACCGAACCTGACCGGCCGGTTCAACATGGAACCGGTAGGTCGGTCGGGTTTAATAGCCGGGTAAACCGGACATAGTTGAACCGCCTCGAACCGGTTAATATTGGAACCGAAAAACCGAAAAAACCCATGGGCAAACCTGTAAATCGCCGGAAACGACATCGGACACCTTTAAATATTTACCTCAAACCTTAACAACTCATCAAATGCTCACAGATCTTGTTGGAATGTATTCAAATGCGCTAAGACTTGTATATCAGATAAAAAACAAAAGATGAAGAAGAGGGATCATAGTCTAACTTTTTGGGAGAGAAAAACTCCTTGTTTTACTACAAAAAGATAGTAGGTGAAAGATCAAGTGCGTCAGTGATGAAAGATAAAACATAAGTGATTAATAGTACCCAGTAGTGTAAAAGTTTAGAAAACTGATACATAAAAGTGTTATATTTATCACTCCATAATTTGACGACAGCTTAATTCATAGACAGTTTGAAAACTCCAAAATTTGACGACAGCTTATTCATAGACGGTTTGTGTTAGAAAATTGGATCACAGTAATCTGAGAGTCGTGTAAACACTTTCAGATTGAAGTATTTCGGTGGTTCTACAGAAATATTAAATCGGATAAAACTCAGATTTTAGAACGTGAATATGTTTTTGTATGTTCTAAAAACATAACCAGATGGATGATATATCCTATGACCAACAAAATTGACATTCCGTTATAACTGCCAAAGCAGTTATATTACCAACCGAAGCAGTTAAATTAAGGGACAAAATACGGGAAATTTTATTATATAGCCAAAGCAGTTATATATCCCTGGACCCTGCCAGAAGTTGCCGCCCCTTAGACCCTGCTACCACGGGCGCTGCCCCCGGACCCTGTCATTCGGGGCTTCGCCCCCAAACGGTAATCATAATAACGTCATACAAGTGTGCAGTTCGTACAACCCCGACTTGTTGAACATTTATCACAATTACACATTGGTCAACTAAGTCAATCCATTACACTTAAATAATATCGGTGATGCAAAATCACAAACAGTTTGGAAATGGTTGAACCGGTCAAACCGAGAACCAAAGCTACACCCGGTTTGATCTCAAGTTCGGTTTTAAAAACATTGCATAAAACAACAAGTTATGAGATGAAAAAAATACAAAATGAAACATTTGTTAAAAACTAAAATGATTTGCATAAAGTTTGGGTTAAGTTATCAAATTAGACCTAATAAGTTGTTTTAGTTATTTAGACCTTGTCATCTAGCCCGATGGATCGATTATTATATTGTCATGTTATATAATGAACCGATAAAAAAAACAATTAGAGTATATATATAAGACTGTCGTTTGTTTAAGGGACCTTATTGGTGGTGGTCCTATAAAAGACGGGACAGTCCCAAATATATCTAGTTTAAGGTACCGTCAATAGGCTTAGGTCACGGATTCTGTTATTGTTTATTTTTTTTGCACCTTTGACCCACCATTATCTAGCTCAGCCTATATTTCTCTAATTAAATAGACAAATTTGAATTTTTAATTCCCCTCATACATGCTTTGCCAAATTTATAACTCTCTTTGGCTATATAATCACCATCTTCATGATTCATCTTCATGACACACTCTGATGATATCAAATAACAACAGTATATTAGCATCATTTATCCTATGTATATTGCTTGTTTTGTATTATGTTATATGTGAATTGATACTTAATCGCTTACTTTTGTATTTCTCAGTTGAAAACAAGCATTTGGTGAAAGTTAGTTGGACGTAAACTAGAGCAAAATGTATCAAGTTGGTAGAGTCTGCTGAAATGAAGGAAGATACGTCGTATCATTCTAGACAGATACACCGTACATCAAGACATAGACGAATGTGAAGAGCATTAGATACTTCGCATGGAATTCTTCTATGCGTCGTATATGAAACCTTGGTCAACACAAAGATTTGACTTATTTGCTCAAGATACGCCACATAAACACTTTAACATGCGTCGTATCAACCTGAAGACTTAACCAAGAAATACCAAGATTACAAGACACATACGCACATCAAGAATGAAAATCAGCCGTATCATATGGCGGTGTACTAATATTCTAGAATATAATAATCGGGACCCGCGCCAAAGTTACCTAGATCAGACGTGTCGAGTAAATTGATCGCCGTATGGATAGCGTTTCCGAATGTATAAATACAGAGCGGCCCTCATTCGACACACACAATACCACGAGGCGACAACGGACCACACAAGACACAACGGAAGAAGAATTCGGATGTATGAGTAGGTCATGTTAGCGTTTTAATTCATAAGTAGATTTCGCGTTATTTGTATTAGTACTTTTTAATCCACCAGGATTGCGTACCATGTACTCAACGTTTGACTCGCATTTAATATGTTTTCCCACCGATTATAAGTTTATTTGATGTTTATTTGGATGTTCATGGGTTTGTTTTGATTACTTACATAGTTTATCGTGGCTTGTTTACGTTGCCATACGCCTCCCACAATTACTTCATTAATATCTTTGCATAATTAATTTAAACCCTAACGGGATAAATAATACATAAATTTAGTAATCATTAAGGTGGTCTTAATGCAGGTTTAATTAATCGTGACAGGATTAGTTTGTTGAAAGACTTAAAGAAATAATCTAGAGATTTAGGTGCGTCTAGGCTTAGGAATGATGTACGCAAACACGTGAACAACCAATGAGAAAGACCATAATTAGTACTCATTATATATAACTAAACAGCTAAACGAATAAAAATCTACTTTACTATCGGCCAGGCCCCTTATCTTCTATTTGTATTCTTATCGTACGTATGTCTCAATTGCCTTATTTACAATTTTAGTTAATATAAAGGGTGAAAGCTGAATATACGTAACAAACTTTTTTCAAATTACCCAATATACGTAACATACTTATTTTAATCTCCACATACGTAATATACTTTCAAATCTTTATCAATATACGTAATATTGACAGGTTACCACTTTAAAAAGTTACAATAATGGTCCCTGCCGTTTGCGTTGGCTTTCACCGTTAATCCTTTGACATTTTTTCACTTAAAAAAGTTACAATAATGGTCCATGTGGTTTGCTTTGACTTTCACCGTTAGTCCTTTGACTTTCATCTTTTTCATACACATTTTTATACACGTTTTAAAACATGTTTTTACACACGTTTTTATATACATTTTTTCACACTTTTTTATACACTTTTTTTACATGTTTTTATACACGGTTTTATGTATGTTTTTTAAACGTTTTTATACACGCTTTTTAAAAACGTTTTTATATACGTTTTTTTACACAATTCTATGCACGTTTTTATATACGGTTGTATATACGTTTTTCACACGTTATTTTACATGTTTTTTACACGTTCTTTACACATTTTTATATACATTTTTACATGTTTTTATACACATTTTTACACATTTTATACGTTTTTATGCACATTTTATACGGTTTTATGTACCTTTTATTTGCGTTTTATACATATTTAAACAAAAATGTTTTTATATCGTTTTTACACGATTTTATGCACGTTTTATACGATTTTATATCGCCTTTTACGTTTTTATACAAGTTTTTACATTTTATACACGTATTTTACACGCTTTTATATATTTTTACATGAATATATGCGTTTTATACACAGTTTATATACGTTTTTATACCGTTTTACACTGTATAAAACATGTATAAAATGTGTATTAACGTGTATAAAAATGTAAATAACGTGTATAAAGCGGTAAAATGTATATAAAATCGTGCATAAAATGTGCATAAAATCGTGAAAACGATATAAAAGGTGTGTAGAAAGGTGTATAAAACGTGTATAAACATGTAAAAATCATGTATAAAATGTGTAAAAATGTATATAATGATGATGAGTGTCTAAATACTCATCATTTTATCTTGTTAAAATGCCAAAACATCGGTGAAAACACTCGAAACACATCAAAATGATAAAAATATCACAAACAAGTGTTTTATATGTTTTAAATGCAAAACATCAAAATCGATGAAAAGCGTATCAAGTTTGCATAATTGGCGGTTTAGTCCCCAAGTTACAAAAGTTGTCAAAATCGGTCCACAGTAATTCAAAACTTGCAAAATATCATTTTAGGTCCTTAAGATTCAAAAGTTGTCAAAATAAACCCTTCAAAGTTTAAAATCACAAATTGACAACTTTAGTCCTTTAACTTTGGAAAAATGTCAAAATAGTCCTTGGTTAATTTAAAAGTGAAAATTATCAAGTTTTAACCTTGTTCTATTCATATTTGACAAAATGGTCCTTATGATAAAACTTTGGAGAAAATTACAATATTGGTCCTTATAGTTTCTAAATTGGCAATTTTGGTCCTGGATTTGTAAAATGGAAATTTTCAACTAAGGTCCTTGTACTAATCTTACTTGGCAGGTTTGACCCTTGTGATAAGCTTTGGAACATGTTCAAGATCAGCCCTTAACTTTGGCTAAATTGCAAATATGGTCCTTGTTGTTAAACCAAGCCAAACGGACCCTATTATTTACTAAGCCCAAATCAAGCCCAAATACTTGACCCGGCCCAATATTTAAATTCAAATAAAACAGGTGGTTTCTTGTTCATCCATCTCCTCCCTTTGTTTCAGCCAATACCGGTGGTATTTAACCACTTGATTTCCAATCCACTCATCCCAAATCAACTTTCCACCTCCCCCCTCCACCTCTACATCAATCCAAAGGCAATTAATGGGAAAAGCCTGCTCGAAGACATTTTTGGCGCCAAAATCGCCAAGTGGCAATTATGAATATCTGGCTCAAATCAATGGTCAGGATATGGTGGGATAACTTCAGAGGTCGACAAGAAGATATTTCAAGTCAATAAATATCAAGGGGAAGCAATGAAGAAATATATCTAGTGTAATTTTAATTTTCATTGTCGTTTTAGCTTAATTCTAAATTCCAGTGCAGTTTAAAGCTTTTAAATCTTGTATTTCATGTTTTCAGTGTAATATGAAACTTTTTCAATAATCAATTTCAATTTCAAGTTCTTATATCGGTTTATTAATTTTCAAATTATTCAAAAAATCTCAATATGTTGAAATGTTGTTAAAAGTTGTTACTTTGGACTTAGAAGCTCATATAAGCTCCATATAAAGCTTATACAAAGCTTTTAGATACTCTTAAAATCGGTTTATTAGCAAAATCAAAATTCACAAAATATCAAATAATTAGCTTAAAAATAAAAATCATGGTACAAGGTTCAAAAAGGTGGAGCGGGGTTTATCTTGGATGGCCTTGGTATAGAGCTTCTTGGGAAGCTATAGGGTATGTTGTGTGCCTTGGTTCTCAATTCGAATTTGGATCCGGTTTGTAAGCTTTTGGTCTAAATTGGCATTTCTTGTTTAAGTGAATCATAAGCTTAAATCTGTTTGTCTTTGTGTTACTTAATTCTGATCAGTGTATTTAAGTTTTAAAACCGGTGGTTTGTTATTTTAAATCAGTATTAACAATCTCATTTTAACAGTTAATATTGCATACTTTGTAATTCTTAGTTTTATACTATTAATGTTGATGTTTTATACTTATATAGTCCCTTTATATGATAATCTAAGGTTTTTAATCAAGTACAAGTTCTTAATCTGACAAACTCTTTGAAAAAACTCAAAACTGTCATTTTAAAGGGTGTTTGGATTTGTGTAGTTATCTGTATAATAGGTTGTTGCAGACTTTGATTTTGCTTGTCTCATGTCATACTAGTTCTTAATAACTCAGTTCAAGCAAGAAAACCAGTGGTCATTAGTTTAAAAGTCAAAAACCCTTTTAATGTCATTTTATGCATTAAGCTGTTGGATTTTAGGATCGGTGATCATGATTTTGTGTTAAAAGTTGTTACCAAACATCAAACAAGTCTTAATATACCTTAATACATCAATATCGGTGTTTTAGATCAATCACAAGTTCATTAAAGTCAAACCTTCAATTTTTAGAAAAGTCGAAAATGTGCCTGTGCGCGAATTTCTAACCATTTTCATCGACTTCTAAAGAGCTTATTAGTTGACCATTATCTGTGATTTTTAGCTCTTTGGACGATTAACTGGTCCTTTTCAAGTTCCAAGTTAAAATTCCATTTTGCGACTTATTTGATAAGCTGCATTGCTTATCGATTGGTCCCATATCAGTCGGCATTCTACGAGTCTAAACTCGATGATTTGTCGATTTTGAAAGCTTCTCACAAGCTCATAAGAGCTTTTCATTGTCGAGTTTTGGTTTATTACTCTCAACCAGGTCTTATACAAGTTCTAATAATTGCTTTTCGGTTTTAGCTTATTGTGTGTTACGTGCATAAGCTTAAAGTAACCCTCAAAATCTGTTTTGCTTATTAATCTCAAACATCAAATCTGTGTTAACTTGCAATCCAGAAGTTTTGGTTTGTTGTTTTAGTTGAAATAGAGTTCTTTTAGCTTAATATAGCTTGTATAACAGTTTGGTAGCTTTTGGTTGTCTTTTGGCTTTTTCAAGTGCTTATTAATAGCGATTACAAGCTATGATTGCTTATTTCTCCAAACAAGCCCATGTTTTCTATTTTCTTAGATTCTATATATTAAAATAGACTTTTCCTGAAATTTTCATAATTTTTCATAAGCTGTTTGCTATTTTTCTTAATTAAAAGCAGTTTTAGGTATTTTAAATAGCTTTTAATACAAATAAATTATAAAAAGTTCAAAAAATGATTTTCAATTTTCTTAGGTTAAGATAAATATAAAAGTAATAAAAGTATTTTTCCATAATTTTCTTAGTTTAAAAAGTATTTTTAGCATTTTAATTAGTTTTAAATAGTTTTAAATTAATAATAAATACATAATAAGTCTAAAAATATATTTTTAGTTTTAAAATAAGTTTTATCATATTTTAGATTTTTCAAGTTATAATTTCATTTTCTAGGTTAATTTTGTATTTTCTTGTATTTTAGTGCAATTTAAATACTTAATAAATAGTTTTTAATTAATAATAAATAAATAAATAGTTGTAAAAATAATTTTATTTTTCTAATAATTTTCTTTTATTATTAGGATTGTAAAAACATCATTTTCATATTTATAGGTCTTTTATTTCTTTAAAACTCACGTTTTATTTAGTACGTTACGTAATTTTATTTTAAACGTAAGTTTTAAGTTTTAGGTTTTAAACGTTCATCGACTTTAAAAATAGTGATAGCGTTTATTTAATAGATTTTAACTTTTTATTTCTTTTAATTTGCATTTAAGTCGCTTTAATTTGCAAATCTTTTCTTTTAGTATAATTTTCCATCGAAAACCTTACTGATCGCTATCCTTAGTGATTATTCTACCATCTGATTAAGTGTTTTAACACCAATTCATCCTCCGTGGGACTTAACGACCAGAATTCCTATATTCCTCGATCTTAATTGCATTTGTGTTTAAATTGTTTTAAGTCTATTTGACTTGTTGTTTAGCACCAATAAAATTTTAGCGCCATTGCTTGGGGAGGCTGTAAGCGTGTTTCTAGCATTATCGGACCCGTACTTGCACATATACCACGGTTTGTAAAAGTTTTACGTAAAGTTAATATAAATCAAAAGTTCATTAACACTTTTCCTAAAGTGTTAAAACCCAAAACAATATAAAACAACAAAACAATCGTAACGTTTTCTATTCTTGTGTTTCTTTTAAGGTGATTCTTAAAGAGATACGATTTGGTTAAGCAGACGATACCAAAAATATTGTCAAAAGTTTTAAACCCCTATCTGCACAAATCATACCTACGTCTTTTCGGTGGTACTTAATTGAATACATAAAATCAACCACCATAAATCAAGGCGGTGCGCTACCTAGCGGGGTGCGACCATTAATAAGTTCCCGAACATCGATTTAAAACTTGCCTTTGTGTCACTTGTGATTTGGTGTACCTTTTCAAAAAGCCATTTCATTTGTGATTATTGGTTAAGTTCACTTGTGTTTTGCCTCATTTGTTTTGAAAATTGATTTTTATACTTAGTGCATGCTTTTCGTTCTTCGATTCTACAAGTCCACTTTCGAACTTGGAAACATTCCTCATGACGTGAGGGCGTTCGGCTCCTTGGTAGTGGTGAGGCGTCTACCACCACCACACACTGTCGAAATGGCGGAAGACAAACCTATGAATGAGCTTCTCCAAGCACCCATCGAGGGTTACGGAGATGCCATTGTTGTCCCGACCATTGTGGTGATACCTTCGAGCTCAAAACCGGGTTGCTTAATCTAGTAACCCAAAGCCAATTCTATGGTTTTGGCGGGATGATCCTCATGCACACATTCGATGGTTTAACAAGATTGCATCAACCATCAAGTACAAGAATGTCCCACGAAGCTATCAAGCTTCTTACATTCCCATTTTCTCTAGAGGACAAGCCGGAATTGGCTTGAGAAACAACCCCTCGTTCTATTGAGACATGGGAAGATCTAGTTACCAAGTTTGTTAGCAATTCTATCCTCCATCCCGAACCACAAGTCTTAAGAATGAGATAATGAAATTTTCTCGAGATTTGATGAATCATTCGGGAGGCATGGGATCGTTACAAAGAATTGCTCATGAGTGTCCACATCATGGTTTTACCGAGTTAATGCAGATGGATACTTTCTATAATGGTGCGAGACCGGTGACCAAGACTCTCGAATGCCTCCGCGGAGGTAATTTCCTTAGCAAAACCACCAAAGAAGCCTTACAAATCATTGAAAACAAGTCCCGGTCCGTCCTTTCCGCACTAAGACATATCAAAATCGGTCTAATCTTGGACCTTCTACTTCATCTCTGTGAGTACATCTAGCACCGATGCTAAGATTGATAAACTCACGAGACATTGTTCGAGCTTTGGTTCTTGCTAACCAAAGAAAGTCACATTCACTCAAACACCATCACATGGTGAAGTGAAGAAAGTTGAAGTTTGTGTCACTTGTGGTGGTCCTCATGCATACTACAATTGTCACGCCACCGATGGTAGTCCGTTTGAAGCAAATGCTATAGCGGTACTTCAAATCAAGGAGGTAATCAATACCGTCCTCGGAATGAACCAAACTACCGTGCTAGCACTTATCGAGCACCACCGGTTTAACGAGAATCCTAACAGAATCGAATCAACCTAGAATGAACCAAGGTTATCAAAACCAAGGTAATTTCTATCTGGACCCAATCAAGGTTTCCAACAACAAAGGAACCTTCATCAAAACAATTTCAATCGAGGGAATCAATTTCATGGGAATGTGAATCCTAATCAAGGAATTTTCAACAACAAGGTCATAATCAAAACATCCGACCTCAAAATTTCCTCTAATCCACCTCCGTCATTACTCCTCCGGGACCATCATCGATGAGTTCTTGAAGCGGTTTATGAAATCCCAAGATGAGATGAGCAGTTGTTGGTCGGTCGGATCGGCGATCTCAAGAAGTCTTTAAATGATCAACCCTCGGGCTCGGGAAAACTTCCGAGCAACACGATCGCTAACCCGGGGCGATGCTAAAGCGATCACGACCGAAGTGGTGTTTCATACAATGGACCGCTATTCCTACTACTCTTCTTCTTCTTCTCTTCCAAAGGTAGTGGAAAGTGAACCTCGACTCACAATGGACCTCGACTCCAATGCCCCTCCTCCTGTGGCAATGAGTCAAAGTACCAAGGCAACAAAGGACAAGGAACTTCCTATTGATAATGGAAATACCACACCGTCCCACCTTGGTAGTCCATCCTCAAGTTGTCCGAAACCCAAGTCTAATCCAGGAGTTGTTTTGAACCACTGTAGCTCCGTTGAAAATACCAAATCCAAATCTTCTATTCCATATCCATCACGTTTGAATGAGCAAAAGCTCCGTGAAAAGCTAGTCATCAAATGGACAAATTTTCCAAATTTTCCAAGAGTTACATTTTGACATAAGCTGCGGATGCTATCATCTTGATGCCCAAGTTTGCATCAACTCTCAAACACATGTTAAGCAACAAGGAAAATTTGTTTGAAATGGCTAAAACTCCTCTTAACGAGAAGCGCTCTGCGGTTATCCGAAAAAGCTTCGAAAAGCTTGGAGATCTGGGAAATTTCTCTTACCTTGTGTATTCCGGGAATGGTTGAATGCTTTGCCCTAGCGAGATCTTGGTGCAAGCATTAATCTTATGCCATATTCGGTGTGGAAGAAACTTTCTCTTAGGAACTCACTCCTACATGCATGACTCTCGAGCTTGCGGATCGTACAATATCCGTCCTCTTGGCATTGCGAGGGCGTATTTGTAATAGGAAAGTTCCATTTTCGGTGACTTCGTGGTTGTTGATTTTGATGCCGATCATCGGGTTCCTCTCATTGTTGGTCGAGGATTCACGAGCGGGCGTGCTCTCATAGATGTATTTGAGCAAGAAATCACATTACGTGTTGGTAATGAAGCATCACTTTTAACCTTGATCGGACTTGAGGTACTCCGCAAATTATGATTACAGATCGGTTAACCGAATAGATATCATTGATGTTGCTTCGAAGAGTACTGCAAGAAGTTCTTGGTTATGATCATAATTCTTGGTGATAATCTCACTCATTCATCTCAACCTATCATCGCCAATTCTACTCCTTCTCTTACCCCATTTGAGGAAAGTGACTTCATCTTAGAAGAGATTGAAGCTTACTTATCCGATGATTACATTCCATGGGAAATTGATCACGCTCCAATTGACATTGAGGAGACATACTTCTCATTGAGAAGTTGCTTAATGATGATCCATCATCGGGCCCTCACTCTAGTGATTCAATTCAAAATGAGATTAATCAAAATGAGATTAATCGGAGGAGATATTCTTCTTGAGAAATTGTTAAATCATGACATTTCTTCTCCTCTCCCTTCCATCAAACTTCATAACAAGGAAGTCAAGTCGGTTGAAAAAGCGAAGAATTTCTGAGGTTGAGCTTAAGGACTTACCACCTCATCTCGAGTATGCATTTCTTGAAGGTGATGATAAATTACGGTCATTATTGCTAGAGATTTGAGTAAAGATGAAAAATTGCTCTCATAAAAATCTTGAAGTCACACAAGCAAGCAATTGCTTGGAAACTCTCCGACATTAAGGGTATAAACCACGAGTTTTGTACTCATAAAATCTTGATGGAGGATGACTTTAAGCCAATGATTCAACATCGAGAAGAGTAAATCCAAAATCCATGATGTTATCAAGCAGGAGGTTATCAAACTTCTTGATGCGGATTGATTTACCCGATCTCGGATAGTCCTTGGGTTAGCCCAATTCATTGTGTTCGAAAAGGGTGGCATTCTTGTTATCACAAATGAAGATAACGAGTTAATTCCAACTCGATTGGTTACGGGATGGCGTGTGTGCATCGACTATCGTAAGTTGAATAGCGCCACTCGTAAAGACCATTTTCCTCTACCCTTTATGGACCAAATGCTTGAGAGATTAGCGAGGAATGAATACTATTGTTTCCTTGATGGTTTCTCGGGGTACTTTGATTCCCATTGATCCAAAGGATCAAGATAAAACCACATTCACTGTCCATACGGAACTTTTGCCTATAGGCGTATGCCTTTTGGCTTATGTAATGCTCACAGCACGTTCCAACGATGTATGATGGCCATATTCCACGACATGATCGGAAACAATGGAGGTGTTTATGGATGACTTCTCGGTCATTGGGGATTCGTTTCAAACATGTCTCTCCCATTTAGATAAAATGCTTCAAAGGTGTGAAGACACCAATCTTTGTCTAAAGCGGGAGAAAAGTCACTTTATGGTCAAAGAAGGCATAGTCCTTGGCCATAAGATTTCAAAGAATGGGATTGAGGTAGATAGAGCAAAAGTCGATGTTATTGCTAAATTACCTCATCCTACTACCGTTAAAGGTATTAGGAGTTTTTAGGTCATGCCGGTTTCTATCGTAGATTCATTCAAGATTTTTCCAAAATCGCTTGACCTATGACCCATCTTCTTGAAAAGGATGCTCCTTTTATCTTTTCACCCGAGTGCATCGTAGCTTTTGAAACATTGAAGAAAAAGCTTCTTGAAGCACCCATTCTCGTTGCTCCCGGTGGGATTTACCTTTTGAGCTTATATGCGATGCAAGTGATTTTGCTATCGGTAGCGGTCTTAGGGCAACGAAGAAACAAGCATTTTCACCTATTCACTCATAAGCAAAACTATGGTGAAGCTCGAACTCATTACACCACCACGGAAAAAGAGCTATTAGCCGTGGTGTATGCATTTGAAAAGTTTCGGCCGTACTTAATCTTGACCAAATGTGTAGTGTATACGGATCACTCGACTCTTAAATATCTCTTTGCAAAACAAGATGCAAAGCCGAGATTGCTTCGTTGGGTTCTCCTCCTCCAAGAATTTGATATCATCATACGTGATAAAAAGGAGGCGAGAACACGGTGGCGATCATCTGTCGATTAGAAAACCCTCACCAAGATGTTTTCGAGAAAAGGATATTAATGAAACATTTCCTCTCGAGACACTCAATGCGGTTTCTTTTCGTGGAAACTCTTCTACCCCATGGTTTGCGGACTTTGCAAATTACCATGCGGGTAACTTCAT
Organism: Chrysanthemum lavandulifolium; assembly: GCA_022545495.1. Taxonomy (NCBI): domain Eukaryota; kingdom Viridiplantae; phylum Streptophyta; class Magnoliopsida; order Asterales; family Asteraceae; genus Chrysanthemum; species Chrysanthemum lavandulifolium. The sequence continues at coordinate 247,635,138 of CM040245.1, read as the reverse complement.
TAATGAAAGGGATGTCGACCAGCGGAAGAATAAATTCTTCAAGGATGTTAAACACTATTTACGGGGCGACCCTTTCTTATTCAAAATCTGTGCGGATCAAGTCATCCGGCGGTGTGTTTATGGACAAGAAGCTCTTGACATTCTCAAAGCTTGCCATCTTTGGACCCACAGGGGCCATCATAGTCAAACTACACCGCCAAAAGGTGTTTGATTCGGGTTCTATTGGCCCACAATCTATAAAGATGCCCACGATTATGTCAAAACTTGTGACGCTTGTGTCGTCATGGAAACATATCTCAAAGAAATGAAATGCCACAAAATGCCATTCAAGTTTGTGAGATATTTGACATACGGGGTATTGATTTTATGGGGCCATTTCCATCTTCTCGTGGTAACAAGTACATACTCGTGGTCATTGACTATCTGTCAAAATGGGTTGAAGCAAAGCTTTACCTACAAATGATGCCGAGTAGTTGTGAAATTTTGAAAGCTCTCTTTGCGGTTGGAACTCCTCGTGCAATAATCGGTGATCGTGGTACACATTTTGTAATGACCAATTTGAAAGAGTCATGCAAAAGTATGGTGTTACCACCGTCTATCTCGCATACCACCCCAAACAAGTGGGCGGTGGAAGTTTCAAATCGTGGTATTAAAGAATACTTGAAAGGACGGTGGGTGAAAATCGTGCATCTGGTCGGATAAAGCGGATGGCGCTCTGGGCTTTTAAATGCGACTTACAAAACACCAATTGGGTGTACTCCATACAAGCTAGTGTACGGAAAAGCATGTCATCTTCCGATTGAACTAGAGCACAAGGCTTCTTGGGCCTTAAAACATGCAAACTTCGATATCTGAGACGGTAGGTGATCACGAGAAAAGTTCAAATGAATGAACTAAATGAACTTCGTGATCAAGCTTATGAGAACTCTTTGATCTACAAACAAAAGACAAAGAAGATTCATGACTCTAAGATCAAGAACCGCGTTTTCAACGTTGGTGATCGAGTCCTTCTTTTCAACTCTAGATTGAAGATTTTCTCGGGAAAGCTTAAGTCCATTGGTGCGGTCCATTTACCATTACTAAGGTTTATCCTTATGGCACCATTGAGTTATCTCAACTGATGGTCCTAATTTTAAAGTAAATGGTCATCGATTAAAGCATTACTTTGGAGAGGACATTCCCCACGTGGTTGTCCGGATCTACAAACATTCCCCATGAACCAATGAATGCGGGGATCGAGTCAAGCTAGTGACTCGGGAATCAAAAATAATAGCACACACAATATGGGTTTTCACCCATGTTTACATTTTCTTACCCCCTTTCTATCACCCTAGTGTGGGGAGTTTTCCCACTTTGTTGTATATTCTCATTCTTTCTAAAAAAAAAAAAAAAAAAAAAAAAAAAAAATGTGTATATATCAAAAACAAAATAATGGCCGTAGTATTTCCCTTTTATGTTCTTTGTTTGGCATAACTGCGGTACTTTGAATATTGAGGGCAATATTCATTTCTAAGTGTGGGGAATTCTCACGAATTTCATGTAATTATTTCACCCAATTCCCGTTTTGGCCAAAATTTTTTTGGAGTAAGTGTTTTCACTTACTCGGCAAATGTGTCGATCCACCATGTCTAACCCACATAAGGATTGGCTAATCCGAGAGCAAGCGGCTCTTGGTAAAGATATCTCAAATCCGTTTATGGCTTGCAATTTGCCTAAAATTGTATGGTGTTACTCACCATATCTTTAAACTAGTGAAAAGTTGGCTAGCCCGCAAGTTTATGGCTTGTGGTAAAGGCGATTGAAAATCCATAATTGGTAATCGACTCACCAAAGATAATATTGATAATTTATCTAAGAGTTGGCTAGTCCGGAAAGTGCGGCACGGTAAAGACAAATCAAATCCGTTGACGAGGCGGTGATTTGCTCAAAATCACATGGTTATCATTGTACCATGGTTCTTACTTGAGCTGAAACATTTGGCTACTCGAGTAATGGCTTTTGGTAAAGAGATAAAATCCATTAAATTTTCTCAAATCATTGCTAGGGACTAGCAATATCTTAGTATGGGGATTGATGAGTGTCTAAATACTCATCATTTTATCTTGTTAGAATGCCAAAACATCGAAAACACTCGAAACACATCAAAATGATAAAAATATCACAAACAAGTGTTTTATATGTTTTAAATGCAAAACATCAAAATCGATGAAAAGCGTATCAAGTTTGCATAATTGGCGGTTTAGTCCCCAGTTACAAAAGTTGTCAAAATCGGTCCACAGTAATTCAAAAACTTGCAAAATATCATTTTAGGTCCTTAAGATTCAAAAGTTGTCAAAATAAACCCTTCAAAGTTTAAAAATCACAAATTGACAACTTTAGTCCACGAACTTTGGAAAATGTCAAAAATAGTCCTTGGTTAATTTAAAAGTGAAAATTATCAAGTTTTAACCTTGTTCTATTCATATTTGACAAAAATGGTCCTTATGATAAAACTTTTGAGAAATTACAATATTGGTCCTCATAGTTTCTAAATTGGCAATTTTGGTCCTGGATTTGTAAAAATGGAAATTTTCAACTAAGGTCCTTGTACTAATCTTACTTGGCAGGTTTGACCCTTGTGATAAGCTTTGGAACATGTTCAAGATCAGCCCTTAACTTTGGCTAAATTGCAAATTGGTCCTTGTTGTTAAACCAAACCAAACGGACCCTATTATTACTAAGCCCAAATCCAAGCCCAAACACATGACCGGCCCAATATTTAAATTCAAATAAAACCGCGCTTTGTTCATCCATCTCCTCCACTTTGTTTAGCCAATACCAGTGGTATTTAACCACTTGATTTCCAATCCAGCTCATCCCAAATCAACTTTCCACCTCCCCCCTCCACCTCTACATCAATCCAAAGGCAATTAATGGGAAAAGCCTGCTCGAAGACATTTTTGGCGCCAAAATCGCCAAGTGGCAATTATGAATATCTGGCTCAAATCAATGGTCAGGATATGGTGGGATAACTTCAGAGGTCGACAAGAAGATATTTCAAGTCAATAAATATCAAGGGAAGCAATGAAGAAATATATCTAGTGTAATTTTAATTTTTTGTCGTTTTAGCTTAATTTTAAATTCAAGTGTATTTAAAGCTTTTAAATCTTGTATTTCATGTTTCGATGTAATATGAAACTTTTGTAGGCAATCAATTTCAATTTCAAGCCTTATCTCGGTTTATGCATTTTTTATTATTCAAAGAAATCTCAATATGTTGAAATGTTGTTAAAAGTGGTTAGTTTGGACTTAGAAGCTCATATAAGCTCCATATAAAGCTTATCAAAGCTTTTAGATACTCTTAAAATCGGTTTATTAGCAAAATCAAAATTCACAAAAATATCAAATAATTAGCTTAAAAATAAAAATCATGGTACAAGGTTCAAAAATTTTGAGCGGGGTTTATCTTGGATGGCCTTGGTATAGAGCTTCTTGGGAAGCTATAGGGTATGTTGTGTGCCTTGGTTCTCAATTCGATTTGGATCCAGTTTGTAAGCTTTTTGGTCTAAATTGGCATTTTACTGTTTAAGTGAATCATAAGCTTAAATCTGTTTGTCTTTGTGTTACTTAGTTACAGTCAAGTGTATTTAAGTTTTAAAACCAGTGGTTTGTTATTTTAAATCAGCAGTTATTAACAATCTCATTTTAACAGTTAATATTGCATACTTTGTAATTCTTAGTTTTATACTATTAATGTTGATGTTTTATACTTATATAGTCCCTTTATATGATAATCTAAGGTTTTTAATCAAGTCTGAGTTCTTAATCGACAAACTCTTTGAAAAACTCAAAGCTGTCATTTTAAAGGGTGTTTGGATTTGTGTAGTTATCGTATAATAGGTTGTTGCAGACTTTGATTTTGCTTGTCTCATGTCATACTAGTTCTTAATAACTTAGTTCAAGCAAGAAAACAAGTGGTCATTAGTTTAAAAGTCAAAACCCTTTTAATGTCATTTTATGCATTAGCTGTTGGATTTTAGGATCGATGATCATGATTTTGTGTTAAAAGTTGTTACCAAACATCAAACAAGTCTTAATATACCTTAATACATCAATATCGGTGTTTTAGATCAATCACAAGTTCATTAAAGTCAAACCTTCAATTTTAGAAAAGTCGAATTTGCCCTATGCACGAATTTCTAACCATTTTCATCGCCTTCTAAAGAGCTTATTAGTTGACCATTATCTTGTGATTTTTAGCTCTTTGGACGATTAACATGGTCCTTTTCAAGTTCCAAGTTAAATAATTCCATTTTGCGACTTATTTGATAAGCTGCATGTGCTTATCGATTGGTCCCAAATAAGTCGGCATATCTTGAGTCTAAACTCGATGATTTGTCGATTTTGAAAGCTTCTCACAAGCTCATAAGAGCTTTTCATTGTCGAGTTTTGGTTTAATTACTCTCAACCAGGTCTTATACAAGTTCTAATAATTGCTTTTCAGTTTTAGCTTATTGAGTGTTCTGTGCAATAGCTTAAAGTAGTATACAAAAATCTGTTTTGCTTATTTAACTAAAACATCAAATCTGTATTAAACTTGCAATCCAGAGATCATGGTTTGTTGTTTTTAGTTGAAATAGAGTTCTTTTAGCTTAATATAGCTTACGTATAAGGTTTGGTAGCTTTTGATTATCATTTGGCTTTTTCAAGTGCTTATTAATAGCGATTACAAGCTATGATTGCTTATTTCTCCAAACAAGCCCATGTTTTCTATTTTTCTTAGATTCTATATATTAAAATAGACTTTTCCTGAAATTTTCATAATTTTTCATAACTGTTTGCTATTTTTCTTAATTAAAAGCAGTTTTAGGTATTTTAAATAGCTTTTAATACAAATAAATTATAAAAGTTCAAAAAATGATTTTTCAATTTTCTTAGGTTAAGATAAATATAAAAGTAATAAAAGTATTTTTCCATAATTTTCTTAGTTTAAAAAGTATTTTTAGCATTTTAATTAGTTTTAAATAGTTTTAAATTAATAATAAATACATAATAAGTCTTAAAAATATATTTTAGTTTTAAAATAAGTTTTATCATATTTTAGATTTTTCCAAGTTATAATTTCATTTTCTAGGTTAATTTTGTATTTTCTTGTATTTTAGTGCAATTTAAATACTTAATAAATAGTTTTAATTAATAATAAATAAATAAATAGTTGTAAAAATAATTTTATTTTTCTAATAATTTTCTTTTATTATTAGGATTGTAAAACATCATTTTCATATTTATAGGTCTTTTATTTCTTTAAAACTCACTTTTATTTTGTGCGTGAGCGTAATTTTATTTTAAGCGTAAGTTTTAAGTTTTAGGTTTTAAACGTTCATCGACTTTAAAAATAGTGATAGCGTTTATTTAATAGATTTTAACTTTTATTTCTTTTAATTTGCATTTAAGTCGCTTTAATTTGCAAATCTTTTCTTTAGGTATAATTTTCCATCGAAAACCTTCTCGATCACTATCCTTAGTGATTATTCTACCATCGATTAAGTGTTTTAACACCAATTCATCCTCCGTGGGACTTAACGACCGAGAATTCCCTATATTCCTCGATCTTAATTGCATTTGTGTTTAAAATTGTTTTAAGTCTATTTGACTTGTTGTTTAGCACCAATCATTAAGATGCAAAATGATATTACTATCATAACCAACCCATTCCTAAATGAGACTCCACAACCTACCTCTCTCAAAGAAGCAATCTCTTCTCCTTTTTCCTTCTTTGCTTCACAACCGAGCAATGAACCCTCCTCTTCATCACAAAAGAATCACACTCTACCACCACTTCCACCAACTCAAGTCACAAATCAAACCTCCCAACAATCAACTAAGGATCTTGAATTCTCTACTCTCATTGAATTGCATCTTCTAAATGAAATCATTGATGAAAGACAACAACACCACCCATGAACTATCATCCAACTCTAGATCAAGTTAACCTTCATGGAAATAATTGCTTATGTTGTATCTATAACCGCAACCAATTTCAATCTCTTCGACATGACATAGAGTTCATCACATCCTTCTTTTATATCCTCGAGTGCCACCACCTCCAAACACTCCAATTCCACCACCCTTTCCTTCACCATTTAACTAAACATATCTATTTGTTTAGTTAATAATAAACCTTCTTCTTTTGGGCCAAAGCAATTCTAGAGAATTGACTTACTAGGATAGCCTTTTAATTGTATTTTATTGTTATACCTCAAGTATGCTTTGTTTTTTTTTTATGGGACCATCCCCAGTGTGAACCAATATATCTCAAATTTCTTTTCTCGACTGTTGCTTTGAGTTGAATATATATATATATATATATATATATATATATATATATATATATATATATATATATATATATATATATATATATATATATATATATATATATATATATATATTCTTGCACTTGTACTCTAACTTGTTTTTGTAGCACATCACCATAGCTCGATTCTTATATGCCCTCAAAAGGGAGCACTAATCAAGGGGAGTGTTTGCATCATCGGTTTCTTTTCTCTATATCGTCGAGGACACCTTTTGATTCCACAAAAGAGGAGAAACGGACTAAAACTCATAAAAAACTTCTTTAAATATATTTTACATAAAATGAGTTTATATTTTGAAGTCATCCAAAAGAGGAGATTGTTAGTACAAATAATGTCAAAACGTTATTTACATCTTCCGACCTCCATGCGTTTTGATAATCATAATATGTAAAAACATGTTACGTAAAAATATAAGTAAAGAAGTTTCACGTAAAACTTCATTTCGACACAATAACACTTAAGGTATGAACAAACAATATACCAAACTAGTTAAGCGATTAAAGAAATTCTTTTGTCCTAAACCTCACATTTTTATAATTTTGACAGAACCTTTTACAAAAATAAATTATATAAATTATTTTTGCATTTATAAGAAATAATTTATTAAAATATAAATATTCAAAAATCTGATTCCCCTTCTAAAAAGGTTATACCTTCACGAAACGATTTCACCACAAGAGAACAAAATCGGAGAGTCCTATGGACAATCCTTTATAGGGGACGATCCTTATATACAAAGGAACGTCCATGTTTAATGGACCGTCCCCCGCTCCTCTTGTAGCCTATAAATACAGAATTATTTCCAACTGTTTTGATAACCCTTTTTGCACATAATCTTTTGTTCTATCTCACTCTCTTCTATTATCTTCTTTGATCAGGTTAACCCATTAATATTTGTTTATAAGTGATCATATTATTTCTTTCATTAAAGTGCAAAGAGAAGAACGCTTGTATTAACCAAGAAACAAAGTGTCATAGAATATGCATTATACACGTAATCTTTGTTATGATTGTCTTCTTGATCTAAACTCTTAATCTCCATTCTTGTATATTGGTAGATTCGACTTGTGTATAAGTCGGGAATTGTTGTATAAGTGTAGATCCGGATAATGTGTAAGTCTGAGAACTGTTGTGAGTGTAGATTGGTTCTAGCTAAGATTAGAACTCGACATTTAGCTTAGTGTCAGTATATGCTATAAGCAACGTTGAATGGTTTTCTCCGCCTAAAGGGAGTTTGTTGACATAGTGATTATGAACTCTCGAGTGTGATACTCGGGGAGTGGAGTAGGACGAAGATAGAGTTTCGTAGTCGAACCACTATAAATATCTGCGTATTGGTTTGATCGTTCTTTCTCTTTACTATTCTTTCTTTCATACTTTATCTTTGTTCGTATTTATTGTGTTTATATATTGTTGATTGATATCACATAACTTCGAATCAAAAGAGTTTTAAAAGGAATACTTTTAAAACGTAATTTAAATGGTGAAACTTTTCAAAGCCCCCCTCCCCATCTTCCAGATTCTACAACGAGTACCGGGGGAAGTAACTCGTCTGCCCAATTTGGAGAGTATATGTCAATCGAACTTCGTGCTAAACAGGAAGCGACCCAATCGGCGAACAAGTCGCTAAAGAGAATGACCGTACGAGTATGCGTTTGGAAGAGATGAAATTTCTCGATATTAACATGAAGGAGATTGATAAGGAGTACGCATATTGGATCGACATGAAAAAGCAAAAAATCCTTGAAAAATATAATTTGAAATGCGGCCCCAATTAGTTTTATTTTATTTCCGTATTGTATTTTTATTTTGTTTTTCTTATTTTCGTATTGTCGTAGTTTATTTATTATGTATTTTTTCGTAATTTTTTTTTATGTTGTAACCTTTTTTTTTTTTTTTTTTTTTTTTTTTTTTTTTTAATTTCATATTGTAATGTTTAAGTTTATTAATGTAATGTTTAATGAATGAAATGTTTAGTTTAGGGGTTGAAATTTGTAGTTTGTATTGTTTTAAGAAAAGTTTGTCTCAAAAGATGGTCTTGAGGTGGTGTTATGATAAGAGGTGTCTTTTTGGTATTAATGTTTAAATGTTAAAGCTAATATGATGCCGATGTGGCGTGATTTTTTTTTTCATAACTTTGAGATATTATACCTTATGCTCTTACAATGATATATTCGCAGTGTGTTCGAAACTTTGTACATCTTAAAAAAATTAGAAGTATAAACAAATAGTAGTATTTTATAATATAAGATCTGATTTTAATTTTAATGGGGTAAATAATGAATTACTTGTTGTACATTAACCATTTTGAGGAGTTAGAAAAGTTAAATTTCTATACACATGCTTTTAGTTTAGACTTATATATCAAAATCATTAATTAAACTGTTTGATAGTTTTAAAAATAATTAACATTCTAATTTATGTATTATGCTACCAATCTATAAAGCTTTGTTCAAAAAAATCTATAAAGCATAACTCAAGTAAGGTTTTGCCACGGTATTCACTGATATTGTCACACAATCAGTCAATCTTGTAAAGTGTATTCCTATATATACGTATTAAATATGGGACAAGTTATACAAACCTTTTTTTTCTTACAAAGGGCACTATCTTCTATTTTTTTTTAATTCAAAAAACTATATATCTGAAAGTACGAAACATAAAATATAATGTTTAATAAGTCAAACGCTTAAAACTGTCAGAAATATAAAACAGAATCTGATAAAAAACTATGTTGTGCTAGAAATAAATTGGAAACAAAAAACATCTTTGACCAAAACCTCTTTTATATCACATCATAAGGAGTGTTTGTATAACATAACCCAATAAATATACACTATCCGAGTATCACTCATTCAAGGTGACCTCATAAATTACATTGGGATGCTTCATTTTTTAGAAAAACATAAATTACATGCGAAAAACAAAAATTTACGCAGCAACACGCGACCGTTACTAACCTCATAAATTACATTCGGTTGCTTCATTATTTAGAAATGATCACTAAAGGGTGTATGAACTAAAGGATTTTTTAACAGTGTTTTCATGGCATCGTTTAAAGTACATTACTTTATTTGAAACCTTTTTTTTAAATTAAAAAATGTATTTAATATACATTAATGTATCTTATAATTTACCTTAATTAGTTCGGATTTTGTAATCAACAAACTTAAAATTTTCTTATTTAATCATTTAAAGTAGTGTCTTAAAGACACTTGTTAGACAAATCCATGAACTAAACAAAGAATGGCAATATGGTCGGTTACAACAATTGAACAAAGAGTAAATTACACCGTTCGTCTTTGTGGTTATATTAAAATCACTAGTTTCGTCCTCGACTTTATTTTTTGCATAAACCATCCTTCTCTTGTAAACTTGTAACACCGATGCTCCTTATCGATAACACCAACGGTCCTTATCCATTGAAAACTTGTAACACCAATGGTCCTTATCGAAAGATAAGGACAGTTCATCAAAAAAAAAAAAAAAAAAAAAGTCGAGGACCAAACTAGTGATTTTGATATAACCACGGGAACGAACGGTGTAACTTACTTTTGAACCTATTTGTTTGCTTTAACTAACAGGGTACCCGAGCGTCGCGGCGACGGGTACCACACAATTAAATTTTTTAGTGAGAATGGTTTTTTAGTTCTATATTTTACGATGCAATAGCTTTATGGATGACGAAAATTTTAGTTTTGAATAGTTTTAAGCAATAACAATTTAACTTATATAAAAGTTGCAGATTATCCACGTGACGTTGTGGCGTCTGAGAGATGGGGCGGTATATTATGGAGGTATGGGGTTGAAGTAACTAACAATGACCCGTAGTCGCGAGTTATTAGAAAAATAACAATTTTAAAATCACTTACATCATGTTAAAAATATTTAATTCTCTAAACATACATCTTATAAGTTTTTTTTTTTTTTTTTTTTTTTTTTTTTTTTTTTTTTTTTGGCATTTATTTAAATTATTAACAATGTTTATTATATTTATCTCACATAGATAGATATAAGTTAAAAAAAATAAAAGAAAAATAACTAAATGTTCAAAAAATCGTGTAAAGTAACTTTGAAGAGAATAGTTATTATTATATAAATATAAAATAATTTATTTAGTACTTAACATTTTGTACGTTTACAACTTTTGCTTTGAAAAAATCATCCGATTTTTTTAAACATGATTTTTAGTTTTTACTGTAAGTTTTATAAAATTTTTTTTTAAATATGTGTATGTTCGTTCTCGATTCACTCTATTGATTTAATAATATCTTTACATTGAAAATGATGTGTACATTTTATGTTATATCAGTTTGTATAATAAGTTTAATAACTTGTATTTTTCATTTAAAAAGTGTTTTAATAATCTAATTAATGAGCGTTGACGGTTAATTTTAAAATTTGTCATATTAAATAAGTATAGTGGCTTAATATTTTCAAATTTATTTTGAGATATAATAAAATATAGATAGTGTAACGGGCTACGGTTGACTGACAATACATAAAGAGGAAACGTTTCATCATTGTAGGTTCAAGCTATAAATAAACAAAAATGCAAAAACAATCATCAAATTCATAAATAAAAACAAAGTTGAGGAGAGGACTTACAATTTTTTTTTATTGGTTAAGAAGCAAGCACAAGATATGAACTATCGAAAAATAATGCAAATATTTTGACTGGAGAGGACTTACAAAGTTTTTGATGATTCTTCTCATGTCGATCAGAAGTTAAATAATGCAAGTAGGTTGACCTCAAGTCAACTTTATATTCATAAGTTGCACTTTCAATCCCCCAAGGCCCCAAGCTCTAGAAATTACATGATATCTTTCAAAACAAAGTCTACTATCTTTTCCTCCAAATTACCTTTTACACATAAAACAATCATATTTTCTCGTATATGATATATAAAACTACCTATCCTTCATTTTATTCTCATGTAATCTTAACTCGACCCACATGTGCCTCATTCCTAGTCTCTACACAATTGACTATTTACATAGTATACCCCTAGTGTATTACTAATATTACTAACAATTTCCACCTTATTACTAATACCTTAGCCAATCCCGATACTAGGCATCCTTGAACCATGTTTGGACGTCGAAATTAGAACCACCTTAGTCATGACAAAATCCTTCATTCCTTCTTCTTTGTAACAACAAAATTGTCTTTAGCATCATGTTGAGTTGGCAGTCCAATGGTGTAACCTTTCCCGTTCCTTTCCCAAGTGTCTTCCCGGCTCCTTTGCCAAGAAACTTTCTTGCTCCTTTACAAATCAGACATGCTCATTTACTAAGCATCTCGTGTTTGTATTTTCTACAAGCTGTTTAACCTTAGGTTTAATCGTCTTGATTCAAAGCAGCATCATTGTTACTATACTGAATAACCTCAACTTCATGATTAACTTAAACTCCCTGCAATTCAACCTCAAACCAAACACACTTTTAACATGCATGCCATGGACTCCTGTGATCAAGTTTCTTAACCTCCATGCTTGTAAACCAAACACATCGAGCTTTTGAATGCTAAACCTAGTGCTTATACTAGCCATATTTCTTCAAACTTGCTTCAACTTTATCAAATCGACATAATCATTCAGAAACTCTAAAGACTTCAATAAGCCTCGCAATTTACCTTGCACACATAATTAAACAACCAATTTCCTCGTACATTTTATGAAATTACCAATTAAAGTGTACGAAACTTCGATTCACTTAACAAACTTCATCAATCAGTAAATGTGAAAATAGGTTCAATATGTTGAGCTTGAGCATGCTACACTTTGACCATGTTAGATGTATGGGCCTAAATGATAAAAAAAAAAGAAGCACATAAACGCCGAGATAGACCAATGATTGGGTGTTGCACAATATAATGTATTAGGAAGATCTTGCACAATTTTTATTTTTTTTTTACCAAAAAATAATAAGATTTGCACTACTAAAAGGTTTTGAACAAAACTAAAGTTGCAAAAGAAGGTAGTGCAAATATAGTACCGGGCGTTACACATATCATAAAAAGACATTTTTTCATAAAAATTTACACTTCGTGATTCCAAATCAAGTGTGGCACGCTTCCCATGTAGAATAAGTGACCCTAACTAAATCTAGCCTCATAAGTCAAATAAATGACAAAGAAACACCCCTAAATATAGAATGGGAAAATGGTCCTTTATAAGAAAACTAATGCTTTGCCTACGAGATTTAATCTTTTGCGACGCGGAATCGACATTGATTCTCTTATGTGTCCAGTTTGCAAAGGTGGTGTGGAGTCTACGAGTCATTTGTTCTTTCAATTCGTTATGTCTAAACAAATTATGCGAAAAGTCTCTTCTTGGTGGAAGGTTGATTATGCGGACGTGAGTTCTTATGAGGAATGGCGCGAGTGGCTGGTATCTATTCAGCTCCCCAATAAGCAGAAAAGTATGATGGAAGGAGTCTTCTATGGGTTATGGTGGTCTATTTGGAATTTCCGAAATAAACTCCTGTTCGACAACAAGATTCCCAACAAGGCGTTAATGTTTGATAATCTAGTTTCTTTGTTGTTTAATTGTTGTAAGTATAGATGTAAAGCGTCGTTCAAATGGGACAATTGGTTTAAGAACCCTTATCTCATTTCTGTTTAATCTAGCTCCTTGCTAGTTTAATAAATTGCCGTTCCAAAAAAAATAAAAATAAAATAAACAGAATTATTTAGCTTGAATGATGCAATAATTGGCTACACGAGATTTGTTTCATTTGATGACGAAGTTGAGGGGTAACATTGTATTCTTTTGGAGACCTAAGGATTAAAGATGAAATTTTGAATAAGAAAACAAGAAGAAACAGGTGAATTATATATGAGTTTGTATTTTCTTGGCTTTGCATAATCTTTAGTCTCATTATTAACAAATGCCAGCCGTAGAAAAGAAAAAGACAAAGTCTTCATCGCGATCCATTATACATATATCATGTGCTAGTGGATAGAATAGTTTGCATTACTTTTTGCATTATATAATCTTTTACGTTAATGGAGGGAATGAGAAATGAAATTGACCCAAGTCTTCGTCGTTTGCTACTTTTATCTAATCATTTACAAATAAATATCATTTCTTATAAAGATTAGCTATCTCAAATTAGCTTCTTCTAATCATGTCTATTTACTCATCTGCCTTATTTTAATAGGTTTGTTTTCAGTTAAAGCCATAAATAAAACAAATGCTCAAATTTACATCCACCAATGAGAGTCTTTTTACAGTTAGTCAAATGACATATCAATTTCGTTGCTAGAATTTTCTTGTGAAATTACCAGTTCGAATACACGAAACTTCACTTGATAAACTTCCTTAATCAGTTGTTTGGCTATCGTTATATAGATTACAAATTTCAAGGTTTTTAATTTTTACGGGTCAAGATTACTTGGGCACTTAAAATTGGTTTTCTTTTGCCACAAGTTTCATGAAGTTTCGGTTTTGAGCTTCAACAGGTGACAAGGTTTTGCTGATTTAGATTGGAGTAAATGCTGACTTAGCTTGTACTCAGTTTATCAGCTATATATGTAAGAACATATGTTGTGGTTCGTGAATTAGTGGGAAAATTCATTATAATCTATTGGTAAGTATGCGAATATCTCGAAATGGATTGTCAAACATTCCCTCAAGACATAATTCAACGCACAAACAAAGGTGCGGATTGGTGGTGATGTTAGCACAAGAGAAAACTACGCGTTAATTGATGCGTCATGATACAATGGGGTTGCCAACACTTTCTGTGAAGCTCAATATTGTATTAACAAGTGGTCCTAATATTGTTTTTAATAACTTGCAAGATTTGCTTTCTCCAACTTTATATTAGAAAGTGACAGTAGATCAAATTGATATTAGACTATCAATGGTAACCAAAACTTGAAAACTTGAGCGCGTTACTGATTAATATTGTCTTTGATTGTAGATTATAACAGATTGATAAATTAACTTTTCCGATGTGGGATTGGAATGTTTAAACGATATCTTTGATCAAATTGATAGTAGCCTTATAATCGTGACATATCATTGGATGTAATGTTTAAACTTTGATTGTATATTATCAGATTGATAACTCTATCAAATTTGAAATCAAATTATTATTTCGACATCAAATTATTATTTGTCAACTCGCATTAGAATTCCGATATCATAAATCCACTTTGAATTCAAGTATCTTTTGAATTAGTTTCTGTTCAACTAATCAATGACCACAAAATATAAAGGAAAAAAAAGAGAGAGAAATAAATATATCAAAATAGAAAACATATTTAAAAACAATCTAACAAATTTATTTTGACCATCAATAGTCTTAGACTGGACCACATGATGATGTCAATCTACAAAAGTCTACTCTATTGTAAATTTTCTGCTAATTACATCCTGTCGAGTTAATCGATTCAATTCAGATATCAATTTCCTCCAATGTTACCTAAAATTACGGGTTAAAATGAAACTTCACTAAATAACATCAATTAGTGAAAGTGAAAGTATGTTCAATAAGCGTAGCGTGCTACAATTTGATCATCTTTGGTGGACGGGCCTAAAAATAAATATAGAAGAAAGTAAAGACCAGCAGGGTCAAGAATCTTAAATTTTGTAACAAAATTTGTCTCCAAATGCAACCACACTCTTAGCTTCCTTGAGCCTCTTGACACTCTAGTGATCAATTGTTTTTCAACTAGCATTTTTTTTTCGAGGGTGCTCTCACATTGTCTCTTGTAAAATGCATATTAATAACAGTCAGCCATATCTAGCCCTGGCAATTTTCCCAGCTAGCTAGTTATAAAAACTCAAAAACGTAAGGTTGATGAAGAGCTGCATACAAAACTGGGCCATATACATATGATGAGTAAACTATACCTCAACTGGCAAACCAGAACTTAGTCTCGACAAGCATGGTCGATAATCTTTTCCAGAGATGCACACTGCAGCAAATTCAAAACAAAACACAATGTTCTTAACTGCACTTACACATCGGCAGGTAGCAAATTTAAACAAGTTGACAAGTAATAGCTGCTAAACAGTTTGCCAATAAAATAGTCAATAAGTTCTACTGATATACATTTCAACATACACCTCTGTGTGGTAATGAAAAGCTCATTTTAATATGGGTCAATTAAAGAAACACACTGTCAAAATGATAAAAGAATACCATAGTTGTGGTATAACAAGAAGCACCACCTATACAGGTTTTCAGTTGGACTAGTAGAAAGTACAATTATATCCATATCGTCTCAAGGAAACCACCTGGGTGATATTGACAGCCTGATGCAGGGCATGGTGAGAATCAATTGGTGTTAGATTACAAGAACTTTATTTATGTTTATGTATATGTGTTTGTCCCAGGTACAAAGTAGGTGGAGTCCAAGGATAAGGGAAAGGCAATCTTGGAATATATAGTACATAGCGATGACTAATCTTTTGAATCCATGTCAATACCGCTTCCATGCCTCTCTTGAATGTGTAATCATGCATATAGCGAAAGATGTGTTTTTGGAAAACGGGTTGAAATCTGACCCGTATGTAAATGGGTCGAAACACATGTCGGCAGCTACCTCAAAGAACTGATTATTAGCCGCAGCTGCTGTTTTCACTGCTGAGTGTATTCTCAACAGTAAAAAGAACTGGACCAGAACCTGTGAGGTGGAGTGGAGTGGAGGAACAAGCTATTGACAACCTGGGTGTGGGTAATGAGTTTGGTGTTAGACAAGAGCTCTATTTGTCCAGATTGTCCCAGGTACAAAGAAGGTGTGGATCAAAGATAAGGGAAAGGCAATCTTGGAATTCAAGAGGTGATTAATACTCTTCTATGCTAGTATATTGGTGAGGAGTAATCCTTTTGAACCAATGTGCCCCTCTTGAATGTGTAATCACGTAAATGGTAAAAGACGCATCTTTGGGAAACGGGTTGAAATCTGACCCGTATGTGATGTGTCAAAACACGTAGCATCTTGCATGTTGGGTAGGTACCTCAAAGAACTAAGCTTCAGCTATACGTGCAACAAAGAAGAGATGCATAATGTAAGCATCAAGAAGAATGTTTTCGGCAATCAAAACATATGTCAAGTTTTTCCGACAAAGATGTCATTGCTTTAACATGATAGCGTCACCTAATTGCTATGATATTATTTTACAAAGACATAAACCGCAGCAAAGTTTCTTATCTTACTGTACACATCGCAACTTCAAAAGACAACAATCTATTCTTAATCAGTCGGAAATCCAAAAAAAAACTATACAAACAAGCTGAAGAGTAATAGCTACACATATACATTTAATCAAACACCGGGTGGGTGTCTCCTACACAAAACATTGAATATACTACAAAAAAAGTAGTAAATGATTTCTATTCATGCATTTCATCAAACACATGGTGGATGTCTCCTACAAAGCTCTTTATCTAAACCAAAGGCATGGATTTATCAAAGATCATTGAATAAAACGACCAAATAAAAGTTACAATCTATAAATTATTACTATTATAATAGAAGTTTTCTTTTGGACTACCAATCTACCAAACTGGCACAAGGCCCCACCATGCTCTGATAGAGTTGGGAGGTCTTGGAACATACTCACGTCTGCTTCTTCATCTAAATCTTCATCACAAACAAGTCTTACACCACACTCCTTCACTTCAATTTCTTCATTCTCACAAAAACAAAATGTTACAAAATTCTTTGCTTTCTCCCATCCCTGTATTTCTTTCGTCATATAATGCAACCATATCATATCTGACTCATCGATTCTTATTGGCTTATCCTGAAAATATTCCCAATAGTAGTATGGATAGCATCCTCCCAAATCAGCTCCATCAAAGTTCTTTACACGGTATCCAAAATCTGTGGAAGGTTTTTTTCTCTTAAAAACAACACAAATTCCATATCCCCTTAACTTACTGAAGCTCCAATCTAATGGCAATTCGACCTTTACTTGATTTCCCATACTTTTATTTGTAAACCAATTTGGAATGCTATTTCCATGATAATATATATCCATATTCTTAATGGAACTTCCGGGCAAACGGAACAATCCACATCTGTTATGCGCATAACGAAGGAAAGAAGAAAACCGGTTTGTAGAGCCTTGGGAAGTTACAGATGAGTCGCGACACTCAGTCTCCGATATCGACACCTTGCTATCAATGGCAAGATTCTCAAACAATTTTGGACAATTGTTGAGACAAGTAATCCTTCCGCTCATGATTGGGTTTGATCCCTTAATTGAACATAAGGAGGTGCAATCAGATGCACCAAGATAATCTAGGCAATGTGGAAGTTCAGGCAACACTTCCAGCTTCTTGCATCCATTAACATAAAGCCATCCAAGACTAGATAGTTGATTGAAACTTCCAGGCAAGCTAGTAAAATTGTTCCCTTTTAAGTTTAGATCCTCTAGACATGATAAGCCTCCAATGCTCTCAGGCACTTGTACTAAATTGCAGTAGCTTAAATTCAGGGACTTCAACATATGTAAACCTCCCAATGAAACTGATCTTTGGGGATGTTGTTGGTTCAATATGACCAGAGATTTAAGTCCAGCATCTAGACCAAAAGGCTTCAGGCTGCCATTTAAGCATCCTGAGCGATTCAAAACCTGAAGAGAATCCGTTTCCACTTTGCTAGGAAAACTCGCAGCCCGTCTGCAGTCTCTCATATTTAAGACAATAAGTCTCTTGAGCATTCCAATTGATGGATGAACTGTAACCAAATTCACACAACCTTCAAGATCTAGCTCTTCAAGACTTGTAATCTCTGAGAAGTCAGGGGTGGTTGTTAGGTTACAACAGTGCTTTAGCTTCATTACTTTCAACCTTCTTAAATCTTAAGCACTGCATCAATAGAAAAATTATTAGTTCTTATATCTCTAAGTGTCGAACACGAACACATGTATGAACAAGTAAATACCTTTGGTGTTGTCCAAAGTTGTTTTATGTGGCTGTAAGACAAGTCGATGGCAACAATGTTTTCCGGATAAAAATCTGAAGGTAAGGACTCTAAAGGCAATCCATGCCAATAAAGCAACCTTAATTTATTGGACAACAAATCCAGTCTTCCTGAAAAGTTTACTGCAAATGGCTGCCAACGTCCTTCGACTTTCGGAAAGCATATTTTTAGTATCCGCAGGTTTTTCATACGTGTAAGAGCTTGTCCATCTATGGGAATATTTTGACAGTTTTTCTTTAGCAAAAGGACTAGAACTTCAACTTCTTCTGCTACCTAGATACAAATAACAGAATGTACTCGCTTTTATTAAAAAAATAAATAAAAATAAAGGCAATTGCATATACTCAAATGTAATGTTTATTTTGAAAAAGGAATCATATGCCACTTAATACCTTGTTTACATTCAGTATATCATCCTCTGATGAAATCCACAATCTTCTGCTGTGATTCCCATGCATGCTGAATTCTTCACGTATAATTTCCCTTGCCATGCATTGAATCAATTCATGCATTTGAAGAGACATATATATATTACTTGGAGATACTGTTATCAGGAATTTATCAACCAAAACTTCAATAACATTTGCGGAACAGTTTCTGCTGTCTAGTACACTTGCAGCAAAATCTTTTTTTTCCCCGATGAAGGCACATGCAATATCAAGAAACATTCTTTTCTCATCATATGCCAACCCATCAAAACTTGGTAGAAGTTTTTGTTGTATATCTGGACTAGGATATGTTTGGCGTCTTTTCAGTTCGCCTTCCCAAAACTCTACAGATTTTTTATTCAATGATCGACCAATAACTTTGAGAGCCAAAGGGTGACCATGCAAATATTTGACAATCTGGGAAGCAAATTCTACAAAATCTTCTGTAGGACGCCTTTCACCAAATGCATTCAAACTAAAGAGCTCAAGAGCTTCATAATAATGTAAAGACTCCATTTCATAGATTCTATCCACTCCATGAGATCCTAGCAAGTGTTTGTCTTGACCAGTGAAAATAATAAGACTTCCACGGAAAAACCAATCAGGTGAACCTGCTAGTGCTTCTAACTGCTTTGCCTTATTCACATCATCCAAAACAAGCAGCATCCGCTTACATGCCATCCTTTGCTTTATTACCATAGAACCTTCTCCAACACTTGATATCTTCAGATCATCTGTTTTCAGAATCTTACCAATCATTTGCATCTGGACTTGAGTTAGGCCTTGTTTTTCTTCGACTTCTTTGACATCTTCACAAAAGCAACTTCCTTCGAAGTGGACATACATCAAGTTATAAATAGCTTTGGCAAGGGTCGTCTTTCCTATTCCGCTCATACCACATATTCCAATCATGTTAACCTTATATGACCCAACGAAGTGTGACAAGTTTAATTTGTCGAAATGGAAATCGATGCCAACAAGGTTCTCACCAACATGTAAGGGTCCGTCACATAAGTTTTGAGAATTTCTCTGAAATGGAATCGATGAACTTGGACTCAAACCTGTTAACCACAAAGACACAATAAGTAAGAGAAACTACATAGTATTAAGCTTTAGTCTACAAGACTAATACACCAAAACAAGAACTTTACCCATTTGCCATGTCCTCGAGATCCCATCCAGATAAGTTAGTCGCCATGGATAAAGCTTCCTTCCAGTTGTCGATCTCTGGTCTATTTGAAACTTGATGTTTGGCGAACGCTTCAGCATAGCTATCAGTTTGATTCCTCACCACGTTAGGTTTAACATCATAAAAGATGATTTGAACCTCGTGTTTAGGCTCTCCCATTTGCTTGCACTCGAGTATTTTGACAAGTTCCCTCAAACACCATGATGAAGAAGCGTAATTTTTGGAGAAGATAACAATCAAAAACCTCGATTCTTCAATGGCTTTGTAGAGATTAGGAGATGTCTCTTCTCCTTTAGGCAATTCTCTATCATCTCTAAAAGCATGAATTCCTTTTTGCTTGAAATCATTGAACATATGATCCATGAAGTTTTTGCGGATATCTTCCCCTCTAAAACTTACAAAGACATCATATTTCCACCGATGAGGGATGGACGCATTAGCCATTATCAATAATGAGATTGAGCTGCATTCAGAAGTAAAGATCATTAGACAGAGTAGGCATTATCAATAATAGTACAAAGTATCCATGACAAAGATTTTTATTTGCCCTAAAACAGATATTTATAACTTGGAATAAAGAAGCTTGTATGATTGCAATTCATAAAAAAATCCCGTTACTAAATATGTGACTCGGGTTCATACGTTGTGTCTTAAAAATGATAGCTACACAAATTAAAATCGAAACAATATAAAATATTGGACTACAACAAGGTCGAAAGGCTAGACACGTTTTTAAAATTTTAAAGGGTAAACACCATTTAGGAACCATCTACTTGTTCTCATGTCACATTATGCATACTTAACCCACGAAAAACTCATTATGCACTACTTAAATTTACACTGTTGGTCCTTATGATTGCACCGTTGGTCCTCATGGTTGCACCGTTGGTCCTAACCAGTGGCGGATCAAGGATTCCCGAATAAGGTATACACGATTTTTATGAGAGCTATTAAAAATTTTGCTTTTGGGTCGGGTTTTTTTCGGGTCGGGTTTTCCTGGATTTGGATTATGCACGATAATTTTGTTTATGGGTCCTAAGTTATTAATGATGATTTGGCTTGTGAAGTTTGGTCTATGCAAGATTGAATTGGAAGTAAGTTTCGAGTATCTAATTAAATTTGATTTGGTTTAATTGTTAACCAAATAGCTTAAAAGGTTAAACCATTATTTCATATCTTGTGATTACCTATAACCATTATTTTTAACTTCTAATCATTTTAATTAATTCAAAGACAAATAATCATTAACAACTATAAATACGAAAAAACTAAAGTGAGGCCACTATACGTAGGTTGTAAACTTTTACTAATAATCTAATATTAGTTAGTTGGGCCTCAATGGTTGGACAAACTTTACAACACAACTAGGCCAAGTAAAAAACACATTGACCATTTAGATCTCAATGTCTATTTGCCTCCTTCTTTTTCAACACATTCGTCTGCACCTCTGCTTCAAAATCACAGTGTTTACTGTATTTTTTTTTTCTCTTTTTTTCTTTCAAGCAATGGTGACTTAGATTAAGGTATCCACTCGTAATTTTCATGTATTTTAGAGGGTATGCAAACATAAATTTGTAGTGTATTTTTAGTTCGATTTGAGAAATCACAAATTTTTTTACACTACAAAATTTTTACACAGGGTATGCACGTGCAACCATGCGTAAAAGTGTCTATTGTCACACTTAACGAATAAAAGTAACGACCGTTACATATAATGGAGGTGTGATGTAGTACTAAAACAAGATAACACAAATTGATCCTGTTGATTCACACGAATGCCAGGAACAACTCTTCCAATAATCGTTGATTCACTGAATACCGATTACTAGGATAATTCTTAGCAAAAAGCTGCCAAAAATAGACTTTTCATATTTCTTGGAACTGATTATCCAACATTACAAAGGAACTATTAAATAGGACTACAAAACAGAAACGGGCCTTAAAAGACAAACGGGCCGAAAGTTATTACAAAAACAAAGTCCAAAAAAGACCCGAAAAAACACTAAAATGCAAATAACTCATAAAATAGAGTGTTTGGGGCTCAGTTCTGAAACCGACAAAGTCCGTTTCTCATCATGAGCTCCTCGTTCCAAGCTTCGATTTGACTGGTAATTCGCCTAAACGGAGCCCGTAGCCCAAGTTATGCCCATTTTAGTGAGGCCCTTTGTCACACGATCTTGGGCCTCGAAACATCATAGCTCGCTCATCAACACTTGGGCCCACATCATTACCCCTGGTAGACAAAATTGTCCTCAATTCACAAAGAAGATCATCATCGGAAGAATCACCATAGTAAGGCAACAAGTGTTTCACATTAAACACATCCCGAACATCGATATGGCTCGGTAATTTCAAACGGTAAGCATTGGAGTTAATTTTGTCAACAATTTCCAATGGGCCAATTTTCTTAGCGGACAATTTATTATACTCACCAACCGAGAAACGATCCATAGTTAAAACAGCCCATACAAAGTCACCTACTTCAAAATCCACATGCCTCCTCTTTTGATCAGCATCTTGCTTGTACTTTGAGTTAGCTCGAACCAAGTTGTCATGAACAGCTTTATGAACTTCATGTAACCCTTCAACAAAATCCTGCACTTTTTTTGGAATAGAACCAGAAATAGGAAGAGACATTAAATCAAGAGGACCACGTGGTTGAGCAGAATAAACCACCTGGAACGGACTAAACCCGAGGCTCGATTAACAAAGATGATTATGAGCAAACTCGACTTGACATAACCCGATCCCATGACTTCACATGATCACCTACTAAGCACCTCAACAGATTTCCAAGAGACCGGTTAACAACTTCATCGCCCATCGGTTTGGGATGATAAGCACTACTAAAATTGAGTTGAGTATTCACCATCTTCCACAAACTACGCCAAAATGACTTAGAAACCGAGTGTCACGATCAGAAACAATAGATGATGGCAAACCATGTAAACGATATACATCGCGAAAGAAAAGTTGGGCCACATTAACTGCATCTGTTGTCTTCTTGCATGCAATAAAGTGTACCGTTTTAGAGAAACGATCAACAACAACAAATATTGAATCATTACCCCTTTGAGTACGAGGTAACCCCAACACAAAATCCATGCTGATATCAACCCATGGCTGCAAAGGAACTGGTAAAGGCATATAGAGTCCTGCATTAGTAGCTGTACCCTTTGAAACTTGGCAAATACGACACCGCTTGACATAATGTTCCACTTCTTTCCTCATAGTAGGCCGTAAATAAGAAGCTTGCACCAACCGTAGTGCGATCACGACCAACATGTCCTCGCCATGTAATTCCTTAATAATTTTCAAGCGAAGGCTAGAATTAGGAATACATAGTTGATTCCCTTTGAAAGAAAACCATCATGTAGAAGGAAATCGGTTTTGGCCGATTGCACACCCGCATAACAATGTAAAAATATGGGTCAATGGTTAAGCTGCTCGAGAATGACATCCATCCTGGAACATCAACCTCATAGATACAAGCAAATTACTCCTCCTGCTTAAGGCATCAGCGACCCGATTCCTAACACCAGTCTTGTGTTTGACCACAAAAGTAAACTTTTCAAGAAATGCCAACCAACGCCCATGCTTATGTGACACCTTATCTTGAGTGCGAATATGCCTTAAAGAATCATGATCAGTGAACAAAACAAACTCCTTATGAAACAGATAATGGCGCCAATGCTTTATAGCTTGAACAATAGCATAAAACTCTAAGTCATAAGTAGTGTACCTAGACTTTGGCTCTGTCAATTTCTCACTAAAATAGGTAACAGGTCGACCACCTTGACTGAGAACCCCACCAATTGCAACCTTTGAGGCATCGTATGAAGCTCAAAACTTGAGAAAAATCGAGCAATACGAATTGGTCTGTAGTGAGCTTTTCTTTGATAATCTGGCAAAGCGACCTCCTCCGTCCACACAAATGACTTTCCTTCATGCAATCATCAATGGAGCCATGATGGAACTAAAATTTGGGATGAACCGCCTATAAAAAGAAGCAAGCCCATGAAAACTACGAACTTCGGTGATGGTAGTTGGAGTTAGCCACCTTGAACAATTGCTACTTTAGACTCATCCACCTGTATTCCATCACCGGAAATAACATACCCCAAGAACAGAACCTTAGGGGTCATGAACACACATTTCTTTGTGGCTGCATAGAAACTATCCTTGCGAAGTAAAGTCAAGACCTGCTTCACATGGATAAGATGCTCACTGAAAGAAGTACTATAAATGAGAATATCATCAAAATAAACAACCACAAACTTCCCAATAAAAGGCCTGAGCAATTGGTTCATCACACGCATAAACGTACTAGGTGCGTTTGACAACCCAAAAGGCATCACCAACCATTCATACAACCCTTCACGAGTCTTGAAGGCAGTCTTCCATTCATCACCGTGTCTAAGACGGATTTGGTAATACCCACTCTTCAAATCCAACTTTGTGAAAATAGTGGCACCACCGATCCGGTCAAGCAAATCATCAAGCCGAGGGATAGGAAACACATACCTCACGGTAATCTTGTTGATGGCTCGACTATCAACACACATACGCCATGTTCCATCCTTCTTGAGTCAATAGGCAGAACAAAGACAAGGACTCATACTCTCTCGAACGTGACCCTTAGAAACAAGTTCCTCCACTTGCCGTCGCAATTCCTCATGCTCTACCGGACTCATCCCGTAATGTGGCCTGTTAGACAATGTGAACCGTGCTCTAAATCAATATGATGTTGGATGTCACACAAAGGGGCAAACCGTCAGGCAAATCATCAGGAAAAACATCAGAAAATTCCTTGAGTAAAGGAATCATAGCTTCGGGAATTTCGCTATCTTCAGCCACTTCCTTCCCTATTAGCACAAAAACTTCATCTCCCTGCTCTAACTCGTCCTCAAACTGGGAAAGGGTTAGTAAAGTCCCAGTGGGCTTGTTAACTAATTCTTTGGGCTTATTTGGCATCAATGTTATCTTCACACCATCAAATAGGAAACTATAAGTATTAGTTCGCCCATTATGATTTGTGTTGCGATCATACTCCCAAGGTCTACCCAGTAATAAGTGACAAGCATCCATGGGCACCACATCACACCAAACATTATCTTTGTAGGTTGTCCCAACAGAAAATAGAACAAGGACACGTTTGGAAGCAAGAACCTCACCACCTTTCTTAAGCCATCAGAACTTGTAAGGTTTGGAGCGGGTCTCTGTCTTCATCCCAACTTCGAATCGCCTCTTCAGATATCAAATTATCACAACTACCCGGTCAACCACAAAGGTGCACACCTTACCCGAGATAGTACAGTCGAGTGAAAGATGTTGTGCGAGCCAATCGCCAATGACTTTTGGTGTTAAGCAAGAGCGCCTTACCACCAAAGCTACCCCACATCTCCATTCACAACTTCCTCTTCATACTCAACATCTTCATCAAATGTTGGGCCTTCTTCATAACCCTCATCAACCACGTCATCAACTTCCCACGTATACATATTGCCATCGGGATCGCGAATAGGTGCCTTTTCCCGCCTTCTTACATTTCGATCATCAATGACCGGGTTCACCACGTTAAAACACTTCAAGCTACTACTTCCAACCCTTTAGAAACCGGTCCAAGATTGCTACCACCTGTCTCGCTCGATTAGGAACAAAGCGTGATGTTACGTTACCCGAACCGAACTACCACTTGTTATAGCAGAATAAGAGGAACCACCCACGCGTCGGTTGCTTTTCAAAAGATAATGCACGTTGATATGCATCCGAAAGTGTCACGGATCAAACATGTTAACGTAATCCATGATCCGGACTCTTAAACCACCAATGTAACGGAGACTAGTTGTTCATCGTCTCTT
Organism: Chrysanthemum lavandulifolium; assembly: GCA_022545495.1. Lineage (NCBI taxonomy): Eukaryota > Viridiplantae > Streptophyta > Magnoliopsida > Asterales > Asteraceae > Chrysanthemum > Chrysanthemum lavandulifolium. The sequence goes on along the minus strand of CM040245.1, from coordinate 247,609,357 downwards.
GAATATCATTCCTTGCAATTAATTGGTAAAATTCGGTTGTGTAATCTTCAATGATTTGGCCCCTGTTTTAGATTCTCAGTAACTTTGGTACATCAACCGTTGGTAATTATGAGGAATAAAGTTGGCCCTCATGCACTTTTTCATCTTCCTCCAAGTCGTGACTCTTGGCTTTCCAACTCTCCCGTGTCGGTTTGATTCTTGCCACCATGCGGATGCCCTACCACGTAGCTCGGTAGCGATCGGTGAAACCTTCTTGTTTTCGTGAATGTCTTTGAATTCAAACACTTCTTCGACCGCAACAAGCCAATCAATGAACCCTCGGGATTCAAAGTATCACCATCAAACTCGTGAATATTGACCTCGGTCCATTCCCAACGCCTATTATCCTCCCTTTCATTTTGCCTTGGTCGCCTTTCTTGTTGTTCATCGAAGATGAACCGTCACCCTCACCGAATGGATTTTCTCGATGCTCGTCTTCACTTTCCCGACAGTTACGATTACGAGGCCTTCTTTGATTCATTAAGTCACCATCCGATCGGTTAATTGATCAACAAACCGACCCATTCGCTCCTCCATTCTTGCCATAAGACGCTCAAATTCTTGCTCATAGGCGTCATTAGTATTCCTATTCCTCCTTGGAGGCATAATGATCGTGAACTTTTAGCTCGAAACCAAGCGATGTAGTACAAAACAAGATAACACAAATTGATCCTGTTGATTCACACGAATGCCGGAACAACTCTTCCAATAATCGTTGATTCACTGAATACCGATTACTAGGATAATTCTTAGCAAAAAGCTGCCAAAAATAGACTTTTCATATTTCTTGGAACTGATTATCCCACATTACAAAGGAACTATTAAATAGGACTACAAAACAGAAACGGGCCTTAAAAGACAAACGGGCCGAAAGTTATTACAAAAACAAAGTCCAAAAAAGACCCGAAAAAACACTAAAATGCAAATAACTCATAAAATAGAGTGTTTCGGGGCTCAGAAGTTCTGGAAACCGACGAAGTCCGTTTCCCATCATGAGCTCCTCGTTCCAAGCTTCGATTTGACTGGTAATTTGCCTAAAACGGAGCCCCGTAGCCCAAGTTATGCCCATTTTAGTGAGGCCCCTTTTGTCACACGATCTTGGGCCTCCAGAAACATCATAGCCTGCTCATCAACACTTGGGCCCACATCAAGGTGTTAGGACCAACGGTGCAATCATAAGGACCAACGGTGTAAATTTAGGTAGTGCATAATGAGTTTTTTGTGGGATCGGTATGAATAATGAGACATGGGAAAAAATAGATGGTTGATAAATGGTGTTTATCCAATTTTAAAATGTTTTGTGGAGATAAAATGTTACAATCTTAATCAAATTATTTTATATTCTTCATGGTACATCAAAAGTCGGACAAAGTTAGAAATATGGATACGAGTGATACCTTACGATATATAAAGAGAAATGATACATAGGCTAAAACTTGGACTAAAGTGGACCTAAAACACTTGGCAAGATTTCGGCGGGTTGTAAAATAAGCGGGTCCCTATCTGCACCGTCGGGATCTTGCCAAGTGTTTTTATGTCCACTTTAGGCCTATGTATCGATTCTCATATAAATCCTATGCCTTATTAATTTCCCGAACATAGTTAATTTAACATTTAGACCTATCACAAGTATAAGTACCCATTTGGTATAGGGGTATGCAGGTCCTTAATATCATAGAAAAATCAAATCCAATGTTTGGTATAAATTTTCTTTTTTCTGACACATGATTTGAATGATAGATGCGTTACACTAACCATAGGTGGATTTTGAAAAGAATTCACTAACATGTTTTATCTCTAGCTTGTTCTAACCACACATATTATTATTTTTTATTTTTAATTACAAAAAATAATTAAAAAAATCTTTGTTTTATTTATAAAATAATATATCAATCCTTTATTTTTCTTTTTTCTCATTTAATTCAAAACTTATACAAAATCAAAATCCAAATCCAAATCTTCTACCTATCTACAAACCAAACGGTCCTAAGTTATTTGGTTATTTAAACCTGGTCATTTGGCCCATTGGATGATAAGTTAATAAGATAATGGGCAAACATGAAAAGTAAAATGACTTGCAGTTTATTTTTTTGTGGAAGCTCAAAGTTAAAAATACTTAAAAATAAAGGCAAGTGAGTTTGCAAAAGAAGCTTGTAGGATTGCATTTCATAAAATGTAATTTGGAATTCTATAAAGTTTTGGGTTTATTAATAAGGTATTTATTTATTTAGACCTTGTTATCTAGCCCATGGAGGGAAGTAATTGGAATATACAAATTACAGTTTACCAAAGTAATGTGGATACTATTCTTTTTGTCTTTTGAAAACGTAAAGTATATGTTAATTACAAAAGAAGATAACTAATTGCAATTTGGACACTATTTTTCCTCAGATCAGTCCAAAATTTGGAATTGCATAAAGTTTTGGGTTATTAAATTAAAGATTTAGATGTGCAGTTGCTTAGACCTTGCCATATAGCCCATTGGATCGATAATTATATTGTAATGTAATAAAGTGAGACAATATTAAAAGTAATTAGAGTATAAAGTAGAAGACTTACAGTTTACTAATGGATGAAAAAGTCTTTGAGAGTGAAGTGTTAGTATGAATGACAACAATCAAAATAGAAGATGAAATGTAGTTACAAAGAATAAAAGGCAACCTGGGTTGACTCAAAAGTCAATTTATTTGCATTTTGGTCCCTCGGTTTAGATAATATGCAATCTATTGGATTAAGCTACATGTCAAATTTCAACCAATGTTTTGTGATAACATGTCAAACGAGTCATACTTTTTTAAGCGACAAAATATAATGTATCTATCATTTATTAAATTTGAACACAAATCCTACAAATATGTGTATGTAGGTTATAAGGTTGAGCATGGAAGGTTCAAAATAGAATCGGACTGACAAAAGCGACCCGACAACTCTTTAGTTCGGTTTAGGTTCTGCACGATTTTCATTTTCGGGTCGGTTCGGTTCTGTTTGACCCAAACCGATAAAAACACACATAAACACATCTAAATCGAACCGAACCAAACCGACCATATTCGGTTCGGTTATGGTTTAGGTTTTTTACGATTTTCGGATTTTGGTTTTGTCTATTCGGGTCGGTTTTAGATCGATGCTCGACCCTAGTCAGTTAGGTTGAATTACATGTACTAATCCAACTCATATTGCCACATTAGTTGTTTTCTAAAGGGTAATTCGAACAACCCAATCACAAAACCCTAGTTAGGATCAAAGCGAACAACATCTAGAAGAAGAAGAAACAACGTTCACTTGCGAGATTTGCATCGAACCCGTAATGCTCCCCAACGGTAAATTTAAGAATAGTAATAGATGCATTTACCCGTTTTGCACAGATTGTGTGATCAAATATATTTAACTGAAACTCTAAGACAATGTTTCAGATATCAAATGTCCCGCTACCACATGCGATCATTCTCTTGACCCCTTATCATGCCGCCCCAAATTAACACCCCAAATTTTTAATAAATGGTGTGATGTGTTATGTGAATCAACAGTGTTAGGTGTTGACAGGGTTTATTGTCCTTACATCGAGTGTTCGGGATTGATTTTGAACGAGTGTAATGATACACATAGACTGAATAGATGTGAGTGTCCTTATTGTAAGAAACTGTTTTGTTTCAAGTGTAAGGCAGCTTGGCATGCATGTTTTTCTTGTGAAGATGGCCACGAGACGAGAGATGAGAATGATGTCACTTTTGGTGTTGTTTGTGAGAGTAAAGGGTGGAAGAGGTGTCCCAACTATAGGAATTTTGTTGAGTGTAATGGTGGTTACGAATTCATAACATGCACATAATCTATGATTTAGTTTACATATGAATTAGTTGTTAGATTTATGGGACGTTTTTTTTTTTTTTTTTTAGCTAAGAGAAGTGTGGGGCTTATCTGTGACCCACCTCTATTTAAGCCACTTAATGAGGATAGCATTATAAATTTTGCCTTGTGAATCTAGACCAACTAAGAGAAACTATGGGTCCCATTTAAAAAATTAATACTATTATATTGATAGTTTGCACTATCCTTTCCCATATAGAAAAAAAGAAACACAACCTCAATCTCTTTCAATTTTGTTTACTCAAACATAATTAAACAAATACAAAGTAACAAATATTGTTAACCTTAAATAATTTATGTCTTTTCAAGTGTGGGTCCGTATTGTGTTATGTTCCTTTGAGAGAATCTGAAGAATATACAAGTTTGAAGGTCCTATATTTTGTTATTCTTACGATAGTTTTGTTTGGTTTAATAACTTTAATTAGTTTTGCGTGCTTTTTGGTTTCATGTTTGATAGTAAGAGATTTTTAAAGTTTCTTCGACTTGGTTATGTATGTTGGTATTGTTGCTACTATTTTCTCATCCAACTTTTAATCAAATTTCGTTGAGATCAAAATGGTAATCATACTTCTAATTTTATGAGTTTCTTTGTAACTATGAAACCAGCTAAAAGATAATAAATTTAAGACAATATTGTGGTTTATATACTCAATTTAATGTATCACTTCACTACAAGAATCTGGCCCTTTAGCCACCAAAAAGTCATGGCTAAAAACCTTTTTCCACGATTTGTCATGGCTGAAAAGTCATGACTAAAACCTCGTAGCTAAAGACCTTTAACCACGACTAAGTAAAATCTTTAGCCACGACCACTTTTAGTCACAAAAGTCAGCTATTTTTTGTGGCAACGGTCGTGACTAAAACTTTTGGGGTTTCGATTTAAGCTTCGATCTAGGATGTTAATTTTGATTTTTATTTTGTGTTTTAATTCGGATTTGATCTTAATTTAGGGTTTTGTTCAATGCATGTGAATATTTTTTATGGTGGTTGTCACTAGGTGATGTGGTGGTGGGGGTGATGGAATGATGGAAAGGGAGAGTTGGAGGAAGAAGAAGGTTGGTGTTTGGCAATGAGGGTAGCCATCGATGGTGATATGATGGTTTAAAAATGACATACCAATATAAAAAATGGAAAAAAGATACGTAAAATACAAGATAAAATTGGGTATCTACTAGTCAAGTAACATTCTACATCAAAGTGACAAATTTCCATAGTCTATTACTTCAACTTACAAAAAATTTATTCACTACACAAAATGAAACATGTGACAAGTAAAATACATTTCTAAATGAATATCTCAAATAATATTATACCTTTAGCCACGACAAATTAAGGACTAAATTTCCGACTTACTACTTGTGAATTTGTAGTATCCAATTTATCAACAGTACAAATTATTCAACAAACCTCTACTATTATTATCATGAGGAAAGTTCAATACAAAACAAACAAAAATCAAAGAACAAACCACTCAATCCTAGCCATTGATCTCAGTTTGATCTGATCGTTGGATCTCTTTATCATCCGTCCCATTTAATTAAATATAGGGGTAGATTTTCCAGATCCTCTCACTTACCATGCTCGTTCACTCTCTCTCACTCACTCACTTTCTCTCTCTCTCATAAAAAACATTCATCTTCATCATATTTGCAAATCATCATTAGCAAATCAAAATATAAAACAAAATACTGATGGTACTAATGGAATGCCTTTTTGGCAAGTCTTTGTTCATATAAATTGAAAATCACAGCTTCTATTGCTGATGAGTTTTCCAACTTCAATTTGTAAGTCGCTGTTCGAGAATTTCATATTCATGTGGTTAAGTGACCACAATACTTGTTTATAATTAATCTAATATCATAACAATAAGAATGTAGATCATTGATTATGCTGATTTGTAACGTTTAATGCATTAACAATACGTTCTCTAAGAGTTTTGACCCCTTTAACCCATTTCAGCTATTATTTGTAAGTGGGTTGAACCTTCCACCTCTAGTAACTAGCATTTACGTCTTTCTCAAACCTATCTTCAATACTATATTTTATATTAGCTAATGTAAGGGGTTGACCAGCTTAACTTAAAGAATTACATATCATTCTTAAATAAGATTCTCTAATTATGGTTACATTCAAAAAGAACTTTTCCGTTTTGGACAAAGATGTTTTTCAAATACTCCCCCTCAACAAATGATGATGACTTTTGATGCTTTTAAATACCGAGAGGGAATACTTGTTCTTTTGAGCAGACTTATGAAAAACTGAAAATTTGATTAATTCTACTCAAAAGTAAGAAGCTTTCGCTCCTTATATTAGGATTGTGGCACTGAAGCGTTCCACAAAGTCCTTTCTTCACAAGAACGGGTTGTACACTGTTATTTGTGCACAAACCATAATATATTAACAAATAAAGTCAAATTAAAGTATAACAAATTCTATCAAAATCTGAATACCAGCACCAAAGTCATTTTGTACGTTTGAAATTATGCAGTGGAAACTTTGGTCTTCCTCCCACGTAGCTCTCTAATCTGCGCATTTGATCTTTGTGTTTGAGGGTACGGTCAATCTTGTTGATGAAGTTCCGAACACCCCGAGAATTAGCGGCATTCCACTTCTTCTTTTTGTGAGGAAACAACACTTGATCTTTGAGACGAAGGTCCAATCCATCTCGAACTTTCTTCAACGTAGCATCACAGAACTTGTGTGTTTCTTCAAATCCCATAAAATAGTTGATATGATTGTCACTTTTGTAGATGAATCCGAAGGCCAGTTTCCTCTTCAGTGTGTACTGTGGTTCTTGATTGATTTATGGGAAGTGAAGTCTCGGTTTTGTGAGTTTAAGTTTCTTCCGGTAGCTTCGACCCCGGTTGAAGATCCTCAACTCGCTCGAATGATGATACTGCAGATGTAGAGAAGAAGAGCGGTGACAAAAGCATCTTGGAGATGAGTCGAGAAATGTCGCATCCTTCCTTGAACTTTGATTAAAAACATGTCTTCGATGTCGTTTAACGAGAGTTCCGAGAAAATCGGCTTCAAAATTCAGTATTCTACTTCATCTTGTCTCTTGACCACTATCTTCTCCGAAATATATAGTCAAACTTCCTTACGCTTCTATACGTGTGATGACAACAATTCGAGATCACTCTTAACCACGCTTTTGATTTTCCTACGAGCTTGCTTCGTAATATAGTCTTCGACATTCGGCGATGATGAATCCGAGTGAGCAACTTTGTTCTAAGAAACTAACTTGCTCACGAACAAATGTGTGCGATTCTTCAATGGTGATCGTGAGTACCTTGCAACCGGAATAAGTGTCGAGATGTAGCGATTTGCGTTCGAGTCTCGTGTCCATGTTGAAGAAATTCTAGATCGTTGTTGAAGAAGAAGCGGTATGGAACCTTTGATTGATCCTTTTTGCCAACTACGGGAAGTGGTTTAGTCCAATCGGTGTAGTACAGTGTTTGTTGATCCACGTTGAAAACGGAATTCAACCAACTGATATCATTAGACATAGCACGTGCGATGTTCTCCAGATGATACTCAAGCTCTGCCGCACTTCCCGATCTGTCTTTCAACAAGTTGAAGGCATCATTCTTCATCCTTCTAAGCTCCCCTTTTGTAAACTTTTTAATCTTGAGATTGCGCTTGAATACTTGAGCAAACAACACTTTACGTCCATCTATCGGTTCTTCTGTAAGCTCCGGAAAATTTCAATGTACTTAACGTTTTAATCAAGAATTAAATCACGATCTATTTCGTCATGAAATTTTCTAAACATCACATTTGCATATCATTTGGCATATGCATGATCAACGCATTCGGCGTTCATAAATATACCGTTGTGATCTAAATAAATTTCCCACTATCACGATAATCCTAAAATACGTAATGAATACGTAAAATTTGTAAAATTACAATTAAATTATAATAAAAATATATAAAATTCGTATTGGGCCTCGGAACTCATTGGACTTTTCACCACTCGAACCCGACACATAAATGGGCCTTAAAACGGATCAAACCCCTGATTTCTTTGGGACCCAAAGCCAATTCAGCCCAACTCATTTATTTCTTTGGGCCTTGTCTTAGCTCACGCATCAACAAAGGGGCCCAACTCCCATATCTTTCCTTTCCTTGGGCCTCATTGCGGATCAACCCCCCAAGCTTGGATCTTGTTCACATTAAAGTAGTTAGTTAATGATTTAAAATGTTTTGTGTTTGTTTGTTTCTGTACGTGGAGCGAGCAAACAAAGAAACCAAACCAAGCTAGAAAATTTAAAACTAAACTTGAGATCCCAAAGCTTGGTCTGTACATGATATGGAGAAAAAAGGAGACAAAACCTTAAACTTAGCTAACCTAAACCAATAAAATACTACCTAAATGACCATTTGACCACCCTTTGACTTTAAAACCATTGGATACTATGTTTAGAATGATTTGACTAACCTTGAACATGCCACTATCTTGGCTACCATCATTCACGCCTAGAAACATGCACACAAACATAAACAAAGTTCAATACAACATGTGACTATAAGCCTAGGATTAGGAAGACTAGAGGATTTAAAAATGTAAAAGACCATGCTTGAGCTCTCTTTAAAACACACGACATGCACACATTCTCTTCACATGAACTTCTAAAACTTAAACATATCTCTCACTCAAAAATTAGTCCCTTGTGGAGACCATCGAAGTGAAATAGGAAGCAAAGTAAGGGATTTTGTGGAAGTCATAAGAGTACTAGTAATCGGGTAACATTATAAGGAGAACAAGGGGTTCTCGTTGGTCACTTCTTCTCGTTCACATCTCACACGTATCATCACCACTCATTTTGAGTGAAGTAAGTCTTTCAACTCGTTCCATTTCATTTCCTTGTTTACATTTGGTTCTCATGCGTATACATGTTATAGCACCATCTAATAAGCGATTGCTTGATCACGACACATAGGTCACACGTTAATACTAGTCTAATATGTTTAGAACACATCACAAATCTATAAGAAAACACTCGTACACCTTTATTTCCTACGCTAAAACTAAGCGGGCCTAAAGCCCAAAAACCAAGCCCATTAAGCCCAATCCAGGTCCAATAATGATCTAACCCGCCCAATGTGATCAAAATAAGCTAATAAGCTAAAGAAATAAGCTAGGGATAAGCTTGTACTAGTTACACAAAGTTTTCGTTTATTTCAAAAGTATTTGGATCAAATTTGCAAAACAAATGAATTTCGGGTTAAAAGGTAACATATTTAAAAGTTAAAGGGTCATTTATACGTATATAAAGTATTTTATGAAAAGTCTAGGGACCAATATGCATCAATTTCGAAAGTAAAAGGGTAATTATGCGTGTGCATGTGCGCTGAAAAACCACAAGGATCGAATATGTAATTAACTCAAACTAGTATAAATAAAGTTTTGGGTTAAATGTGACAATTGGAAAAGTAAAGGTTTAAAGCGTATAAAAGGAACCTAGAGGGCTGTTTTTGTAAAATCAGTTTTACCAAGGGTTAAAGATGTCATTTTGAAAGTTTTGGTATAAAATATAATTTGGGTGAAAAGTGTCATTTTCTAAAAGTATAGGGACTAAACTTGTACTTTTTGTAACTCGAGGGTAAAAGTGTAAATTCGGGAAAAGTTTAGAAAAACTTATAAACCCATAATAACCGTAAAAGCAGTATTTTGATCTTATGAGTATTTTATTTGGATAACGGTAAATGTATTAATATATATATATATATATATATATTATAAGATTATAATATATATATATCAAATCCGATAAAACACACGGGAATTTATTCAAACACGTTAAAATACTCAACAAATCTATTAAGATCACAGCGGGGAACATTTCACTTATGCGTAAGTGAGGATCATTAATTAAGGCAATGTAGCACATAAATTAACTTAAAAGCGTTAATCACGATCGCACACTATTGGATTGGACAATCCAATGATCTATTGAATAAGAATATTCAATGCTCTATTATTTTGGTCATGAACCAAAATGCTCATTCTTGAGACTCGCCATCTCATCATTTTAGGTTTCGAGTTGGAACCTCCGCTACATTGTGCTTGATCTTTTTGTGCGTGTGCATTATCATCAAGGTGAGTTCATAGCCTCGCTTTTACTTTATTTTTATAAACCCTTGAGGAGATACATGCTCTAAACTAGAACACAAGGTTTTCATAAATGCTTGATCTTCTTGATTATTGGTCTTGCCTAAGTTGTTAGCCACAAGTCCACGATCATGAACCATTAGTCACCGCGAGTGAGCGTAGATATCGTGAATAGTACTATGGGGAATAACGAACCCGTTCGGTTATAGAGAAATAACCGGGCGCACCATATCGAATATCTTTAGGTAATTGGCTATTACCTCCTTTGGGGCATATTTACGTACTTTGGTAATTCGGTGTATGCGGTTGAGTCTTGGTTTCATGAGCTTAGCGCATAATAATCTGTGATATTTTCTTATGATATTGTTAGTTTACAATGATCATGATCTTATACTTGTGTTCAACTTATTTTAAACCTATGGACTTCACTCAACATTTTGTTGACCTTTTTAAGCATGTTATCTCGGTGTCGGTGAAGATTATGACCAAGGTGCGGAGCAGGGCATGGCAAGGCTTATCGGTGGTGTAAAACATAAAGTTATCATTTCTTTCAAACTCATGATCTTTCTTTTGGGAAAAACACTTGATCTATTTACAATATTTTGTAACAAACTATGAGTTTTCGATGAATGATAACTATTTTAATAAAACGTCTCTTTTGAGTCGTTTTCTATAATTATTGACTATGATCTCCATTCAAGTAACACCGAATTAGTCTTCATTGTCATTAAGATTTTCGGGGTGTTCTGATTAACATCGAGCCAAGGTTATAGAGAACCAAAGAGTTTTCAAAATCATTTGGACTATAACCGCACTTTTAAAGCAGGACTATTTTACACACGCCTTACGCCCGCCCGTGACCGCTCTATGCATTAGGATTGATGCATCACTAGATCATAAGTAAATTGCATTCATTTTAAGTTAGGCATGGAGATTTGCTTAGCTAACTAAAATAATTATATTATTTGGCATTTACTTACATTAATTTATGGGTTGTTCTGATACCATATCGCATCCCACTTGGTTGTTACGTCCTCGACACGAGATGGATGATACCATGTCCTCTGTTGTCACTATGCCGACTCATCCCGATCTGTCATACCGACTCTTGTTTGGATGGCCGAACCTTTGAGGAAGGTGAAGTTGCCGAACTCCTCTTGCTCGGCTATGTTGCTCATCCTCAAGAGTACAATGCTTTTGCTTCCATGACCCTAGATCGATTACTATGAGTCGCGACAATGGCTACACTTGAGATGTTCTTGTGGATGATGAATCATCAAGTCATCGAACACCGACTACGCTTCATCGATTCTTACGGATCATCGCCTCAAGCTATCCGTCGTCGTCGGCGTAGGATTCGTGTTCTTAAGCCTCATGAACTGAGCCGTTTGGAGTACCTTATAGGCGCATCCTAATGGTAAGACCTTCAAGCGCCTTGCTAGGAAGCGTGTGCGACCCATCACTATGACTCATGTGATGCCACCGGCTCGATCATCACCGGCTCGGTCACCACCTTTCGGTCATCACCGGTTTCACTGTTGTTCCACCTCTCGCTACTTCACCACCGCGCCACTTCGTGTTCTACCATCGGACTACTCTGTTCTGTTTCATCACCACCTCTGACATCACCTCCTTTGGACACTTTTAGTGAGCCAATTTTACCGCTCTGCATCAAGTGCTATCCACCATCACTATCGATCACGAAAAGCCTACTCAAGTGGACAACGAGGCGGACCAAGGAAGAAATCCGGTGCTAGAAGATGGTCATTCTTGATACCTTTACTTGGCGTTGGAGAGAAGAGGAGGGAGCACCTAGTTCGTTTGAGCTTGGAGAAAGCTCGACTACTGCACCAGCTCCAGTTCTACCTGTTACCGGTGAACCGGTACACCACACTATTCCTCTGTTGGCTACGAGACTTATCAGGCACGAAGATCAGTTGAATGAGCTCATGGCACATTATGATGAGATTCCACTAGTGAGGATAGAGAGCTTGGAGGAAGAAGTCGAGAACCTCGTGGTAGGTCGCTACTCCATCGAGATTGTGTTTGATATGATGAGTACTCAGATTGTGGAGGCAAGAGAGGCCGTTAACCAATTGACTCGGAGATTGGAGACTACTATTCGAGATGCTAGCACTTTGAGAGGCGCTTTGGGTCGAGAGAGTCCTACATCACGAGCTTGCATCCGCTCATGCTCGCTTTGCTATTACGGAGGAGAGGATTGATGACCTCGAGGCGAGAGATCGAGCCCGTGGCGGCGGATCGAGACTTGCGACCATGGTTGAGGAGATTCGTCGTCGTCGGGATGGCGCATCGGAGATCGTAGATCCTAGTCATCTTTATCTTAGTATGTATCATAAAGCCGCCATATGAGGCATTAAGGCTTGTATCTTTTGGTTTGTAACCTTGGAACAAAATTATGATGATGTAACTTATGGTTGTGAACAAAACTATGTAACGATGTATTCCATGGTTGTATTTCTATTATTCTGATGTTATGATATTATTCATCGGTGATGTATGCCGAACCAATCCTTATGTCCTTATACATATATTATGATTTATTGAGAAAAATCATATTCATATCATATCATTAATTTAAAGTGGTAATCTGGACTATTATGATATGAAATCAATTTTATCATCGATCGATAATTTCTTAATCTTGGTATTTATTCTTGGAAATTTTAGAAAAATGGTCAAGAAGAAAGCTACCTCATCCACCATCACTCCATGACTATTAGGAAAATGGTCATTTGAAAGTGTTAAGCGACTATAGCTCAACATGTCGATCTTGCTAGAGCGAAGTGAGCATTGAAGGTGAGCAATTGCCCAAGAGGCGCGTGGTGAAATTGCAAGCAAGCTGAAATTGCAGAGAAGGCGAGAATGCCCGAATTGCTCGAGAGAAGGTGGCGTGTCGCTCGCTCAAGCGACAGCGTGAGGTGAAGGCTGCTCGCATTCTTGAAGAGAATCGTGTCATGATGCTGCGTCTTCTTGAAATGGCAAACTCAAATGCAACTAACACTCCAACAAATCAAAGTGAGTCCACTTTAACTCGCAAGTGTAATTACAAAGAGTTCATGAGCGCAAGCCGACATTCTTCAAAGGCCTTGAAGGTGCTATTGGTTTACTTCATTGGTTTGAGAGGACCGAGGCGTATTTACGCTAAGTATTTGCACAAATGATTGCAAAGTCAAGTTTTGTTGGAACTTTGTTAGAAGATCGTTATCTTGGTGGAAAGGCCATGCTCAACCAATTGGAATGGAAGAAGCTTGTAAGATTTCATGGTCGGATCTGAAACAAGCTGCTAATGAAGCAGTATTGCAGGGGCGAGATCAAGAAACTCGAAGATGAGTATTACCACTTGGCGCTAAAGGTAATGATCTCAAGACATACTTCAAGAGATTCCATGAGTGAGAGCTCTATGTCCTCATTGTTTCCCACCAATGAAAAACTTTTGGAAGCTATGATCGGAGGTTTACCTCGAAGCATCGAAGGAGATGTCATCGCTTGAAGCCAAAAGCTATTGAAGAAGTTGTCATTGTATCCACCGCCTTATGGAACCAATACTAAAGCTTGCAAATGCACAAGGCTCAAGTGACAACAAAAGAAAGTTTGATGATCGGAAAACCTCAAATTCCAACCACTATCGATCCAACAACAACAATCGGAACAACAACAACCAATATCACCTGGCAATCAACACCACAATCGGCAAAACCGAAGGCAAGAAGCCGCAAGGGCTTATCTTGCACCCTTCTTTGGAAAAGGGTATGTAGGACCACATCCCGGTGTAACCGATGTTTGATGCACCATTACGGACCTTGTCTTTGTGAAGTGCGATAAGTGCAACAAGGTAGGTCATCAAGGTAAACATTGTCGAAACCACGGAAGAGGCAACAACTTGTGACAAACATGAGCTGCTATGGATGTGGAGAACCGGTCATTTCAAGAGTCAATGCCCAAAGTTAAATGTCGTTCAAACAAACAATGCGGCGTGCAAGAGTGTACATGCTAGGAGATGGAGATGCACCGTTGAACCACGACATTGTGGCAGTGCGTATTCTCTTAACAATCATTACGCAAAAATCTTGTTTGATTACGGAGCCGATAAGAGTTTTGTATCTACTACTTTTGCACCATTACTTGAAATATCCCCAATCGCCTTAGATACAACTTATGAGATAGAACTTGCCGATGGGAAAATAATAGGAACCAACACCGTAATCCGTAATTGTCCTATTCTATTACAAGATCATTCGTTCCTCATAGATCTTTTGCCAATCAAACTTGGAAGTTTCGATGTCGTAATTGGCATGGATTGGTTGTCCAAACACCGTGCTAGGATTGTTTGTGACGAGAAAACCGTTCATATCGATCAGCGGTGAAACCTTAGTCATCCAAGGAGATCAAAGTAGAAAGTACTTAAGTATCATATCTGTGCGAAGTCAATAAAGTACATGGAAAAAGGATGTTATGCCTTCTTAGCTCAAGTAACGGAAAAGAAGTCGGAAGAAAGCGACTAGAGGATGTACACAGTAATCAAGGAATTTTACGAGGTGTTTCGGAAGATTTGCTGGACTTCACACCTTTCGACAAGTCGAATTTCAAATCGATCTTATTCACGGAGCTACTCACATGTACGAGCACCGTACCGTTTAGCGCCCTCGAAATGCAAGAGTTATCCAAACAACTAGAAGAGCTATCGAGAAAGGATTCATTAGACCAAGTTCCTCACCACAGGGAGCACCGGTATTATTCGTTAAGAAGAAAGATGGATCATTCGGATGTGTATCGATTATAGAGAATTGAACAAGCTCACAATCAAAACCGCTATCCCTTACCAAGAATCGATGATCTGTTTGATCAATTACAAGGCTCAGTGTATACTCGAAGATTGATTTAAGATCGGATATCATCGATTCTGGGTAAAGAAGAAGATATACAAGACCGCATTTAGAACTCGATATGGCCATTATGAATTCCAAGTAATGCCATTCGGTTTAACTAATACTTTCTTTGTATTTATGGACCTCATGAATAGAGTCGCAAACCATATCTGGATAAATTAGTCATTGTGTTCATCGGCGATATTCTTATATACTCTCGTAATAAAGAAGAACATGCGGAACATTTGAAGGCATCACGAAGTTACTCAAGGATGAAAAATTATGCATAAAGTTTTCCAAGTGTGATTTTGGATTGAGGCGGTCCAATTTCTTGGTCATGTGATCGACGGTGAAGGAATCCATGTGGATCCGCAAAATTGAATCTGTTAAGAATTGGCGGTACCCGCTAATCCAGCTGAAATTCGTCAATTCTTAGGACTTCTTGGTTATTATCGAAGATTCATCGAAGGTTTCTCGAAAATAGCTAAACCATTGACCGAGTTAACCCGAAAGCGAAGAAATTCGAATGGGGAGGCGATCAAGAATCGACTTTTCAACTCACGAAGAACAAGCTTTGCGAAGCACCTATCTTGGCACTCTAGGAAGGAGCCGAAGATTTTGTAGTATATTGTGATGCTTCACACATGGGTTTAGGCGTTGTTCTCATGCAAAGGAACAAAGTGATTGCTTATGCGTCACGACAACTCAAAACTCATGAGAAGAATTATACTACTCACGATCTAGAACTTGGCGCCGTGGTATTTGCACTCAAATTATGGAGACATTATCATGCGGAACCAAGTGTATAGTGTACGATCACAAAAGTCTTCAACACATCTTAGATCAAAAGGAATTGAATATCGTCAGCGTCGGTGGCTCGGTGCTTAGTGATTATGATTGCGAGATCCGTTACCATCACGGAAAGGCAAGCGTTGTTGCCGATGCTTTGAAGCGAAAAAGATCGCCTAAGCCACTTAGAGTGAGATCATTGGGAATGGTAATCAATTCACCCTACCATCGAAAATTCTTGAAGCTCGGATCGAAGCCCTTAAAGAAGAAAATAGGCGAATGAGAAGATTTATGGCATCTTGGGAGAATGAGAATGGATTTGTGAAGAGATCGGACGGAACGCTATGTTTCAAAATCGAGTTGGATTCCACTCTTTGGAGGTATCCGAGAACTCATCATGCATGAATCACATAAATCAAAGTATTCCATACATCTGGTCCCAACAAGATGTATCAAGATCTAAAGCTTTTGTCTTGGTGGCCTAATATGAAGGCGATATCATTATATCATGATAAATGTTTGACATGCTTGAAAGTTAAAATTTGAACATCAAAAGCCATCCGGATTGCTAACTCAACGAGAACTTCCGTGTGGAAATGGGAAAGAATCACAATGGACTTCATCACAAAGTTGCCAAAAACTTCTAATGGTTTTGACACCATTTGGGTTATTGTGAGACCGTCTTACAAAGTCCGCTCATTTCTTGCCAATCAAGGAGAACGACGAGATGATTACACTCGCTAGGCGTACATCAAAGAGATTGTTTCTCGTCACGGTGTACCAATCTCAATCATATCGATCGTGATAGCCGATTCACCTCAAGATTTTGGCAAGCGCTTCAAAAAGCCATGGGTACCAACTTAGATATGAGTACCGCGTACCATCCTCAAACAGATGGACAAAGTGAAAGAACGATCAAACTACGGAAGACATGCTAAGAGCATGTGTGATTGATTCGGAAAAGGATGGGATAAGCACTTACCTCGGTGAATTCTCTTACAATAATAGTTATCACGCTTGACATTAAAATTGCTCCTTTTGAAGCACTCTATGGAAGAAAATGCCGATCGCCCGGTTCTTTGGCGGAAGTTGGAGAAGTACAACTTACAGGCCCGAAATTGTCAAGAGACAACGAAAAGATAATGCAAATTCGGCAAAGATTGCAAGCGACTCGAGATAGACAAAGAGCTACGAGATGTTCGAAGAAAACCAATGGAATTCCAAGTCGGAGACCGTGTAATGCTCAAAGTATCACCACAGAAAGGGATGGTCGATTTGGAAAGCGAGGAAAGCTCAAACCTCGATCGTCGGACCATTCAAAATTCTTCAAAGAATTGGTCGATGGCATATAAACTTGATCTTCCGAAGAACTTAGCGAGTACATGACACGTTCCATGTCTCAAATCTTAAAAGTGTCTTTCGGATGAAACTCTAGTCGTACCACTCAAGGACATCCACTCAATGACAAACTTAGCTTTGTCGAAGAACCGATCGAGATCATGGACGGAGAAGTTAAGAGGCTTAAGCAAAGCCGCATTCCTATCGTTAAAGTTCGATGGAATCATAAAAAGCGAGTGCGAGTTCACACAGGGCGCGAGGATGTAATCGTTCAAGTATCCCCACTGTTCATCTAGATCACCCATGACATGACCTCTGCGAGTTTAACCGGGACGCAGTTCTCTTAAGGGTAGGTCTTGTAAGCTCCGGAAAATTTCAATGTACTTAACGTTTTAATCAAGAATTAATCACGATCTATTTCGTCATGAAATTTTCTAAACATCACATTTGCATATCATTTGGCATATGCATGATCAACATGACAGCGTTCATAAATATACCGTTGTGATCTAAATAAATTTCCCACTATCACGATAATCCTAAAATACGTAATGAATACGTAAAATTTGTAAAATTACAATTTAATTATAATAAAAATATATAAAATTAGTATTGGGCCTCGGAACTCATTGGACTTTTCACCACTCGAACCCGACACATAAATGGGCCTCGTAACGGACCCAAACCTACACCATGATTTCTTTGGGCCTTGTTACTCAACGCATCAACTCATTTATTTCTTTGGGCCTTCTCTTCCTTATTCATGGGCCTCGTTAAGCTTGGGCCTCACCCCAGCCCACCCCCAGACCATTTTAGTTAGTAAACTTAAGAGTTTTTTGTTAAAATGTTTTGTGTTTCTTTACGTTGTAACCGAACCGAGCAAACAAAAAACCAAACCAAGCTAGAAAACCAACCAAACTAAACTTGAGATCCCATTTGGTCTCATATGTGCGTGATGGAGAGAAAAGAGGAGACAAAACCTTCCACTTAGCTAACCTAAATCAATATTATACTACCTAAATGACCATTTGACCAACTTTGACTTCATTAACCATTGGATACTATGTTTAGAATGATTTGACTAATCAAGAACATGCCACTAAGTGGTGCTACAATCATCCACGCCTAGAGACACAACCCACAAACATAAACAAAGTTCAATACAACATGTGACTAATAAGCCTAGGATTAGGAGAACTAGAGATTTAAAAATGTAAAAGACCATGCTTGAGCTCTCTTTAAAACACACGATATGCACACACACTCTTCACATGAACTCTCAAAACTTAAACACATCTCTCACTCAAAATTAGTCCCTTGTGGAGACCATCGAAGTGAAATAGGAAGCAAAGTAAGGGATTTTGTGGAAGTCATAAGAGTACTAGTAATCGGGTAACATTATAAGGAACAAGGGGTTCTCGTTGGTCACTTCTTCTCGTTCACATCTCACTCGTATCATCACCACTCATTTTGAGTGAAGTAAGTCTTTCAACTCGTTCCATTTCATTTCCTTGTTTACATTTGGTTCTCATGCGTATACATGTTATAGCACCATCTAATAAGCGATTGCTTGATCACGACACATAGTCACACGTTAATACTAGTCTAATATGTTAAGAACACATCACAAATCTAGAAAAGAAAACACTCGTACACCTTTATTTCCTACGCTAAAACTAAGCGGGCCTAAAGCCCAATAACCAAGCCCATTAAGCCCAATCAAGGTCCAATAATGATCTAACCCGCCCAATGTGATCAAAATAAGCTAATAAGCTAAAGAAATAAGCTAGGGATAAGCTTGTACTAGTTACACAAAGTTTTCGTTTATTTCAAAAGTATTTGGATCAAATTTGCAAAACAAATGAATTTCGGGTTAAAAGGTAACATATTTAAAAGTTAAAGGGTCATTTATAAGTTGAACAAACATGCATGAAAAGTTAAGGAATTGAATATGCATCAATTTCGAAAGTAAAAGGGTAGCACATACGTGCATGTGCGCTTAAAACCACAAGGATCGAATATGTAATTAACTCAAACTAGTATAAATAAAGTTTTGGGTTAAAAGTGTACAATTGGAAAAGTAAAGGTTTAAAGCGTATAAAAGGAACCTAGAGGGCTGATTTTGTAAAATCAGTTTACCAAGGGTTAAAGATGTCATTTACGAAAGTTTGGGTATAAAATATAATTTGGGTGAAAAGTGTCATTTTCTAAAAGTATAGGGACTAAACTTGTACTTTTTGTAACTCGAGGGTAAAAGTGTAAATTCGGGAAAAGTTTAGAAAAACTTATAAACCCATAATAACCGTAAAAGCAGTATTTTGATCTTATGAGTATTTTATTTCGGATAACGGTAAATGTATTACTTATATATATATATATATATATTATAAGATTATAATTATATATATAAATCCGATAAAACACACGGAGAATTTATTCAAACACGTTAAAATACTCAACAAATCTATTAAGATCTGGCGAGGGAACATTTCACTTATGCGTAAGTGAGGATCATTAATTAAGGCAATGTAGCACATAAATTAACTTAAAAGCGTTAATCACGATCGCACACTATTGGATTGGACAATCCAATGATCTATTGAATAAGAATATTCAATGCTCTATTATTTTGGTCATGAACCAAAATGCTCATTCTTGAGACTCGCCATCTCATCATTTTAGGTTTCGAGTTGGAACCTCCGCTACATTGTGCTTGATCTATTTGTGCGTGTGCATTATCATCAAGGTGAGTTCATAGCCTCGCTTTTACTTTATTTTTATAAACCCGCGAGGAGATACATGCTCTAAACTAGAACACAAGGTTTTTCATAAATGCTTGATCTTCTTGATTATTGGTCTTGCCTAAGTTGTTAGCCACAAGTCCCCGATCATGAACCATTAGTCACCGCGAGTGAGCGTAGATATCGTGAATAGTACTATGGGGAATAACGAACCCGTTTGGTTATAGAGAAATAACAAGGCGCACCATATCGAATATCTTTAGGTAATTGGCTATTACCTCCTTTGGGGCATACTTACGTACCTTTGGTAATTCGGTGTATGCGGTTGAGTCTTGGTTTCATGAGCTTAGCGCATAATAATCTGTGATATTTTCTTATGATATTGTTAGTTTACAATGATCATGATCTTATACTTGTGTTCAACTTATTTTAAACCTATGGACTTCACTCAACATTTTGTTGACCTTTTAAGCATGTTATCTCGGTGTCGGTGAAGATTATGACCAAGGTGCGGAATGGGGCATGGCAAGGCTTATCGGTGGTGTAAAACATAAAGTTATCATTTCTTTCAAACTCATGATCTTTCTTTTGGGAAAAACACTTGATCTATTTACAATATTTTGTAACAAACTATGAGTTTTCGATGAATGATAACTATTTTAATAAAACGTCTCTTTCGAGTCGTTTTCTATAATTATTGACTATGATCTCCATTCAAGTAACACCGAATTAGTCTTCATTGTCATTAAGATTTTCGGGGTGTTACATACTAAGACATAAAACAAAAGAAGAAGAAGAGGATCATAGTCTAATTTTTTTAAAAGCAATGTCACATTCACAAAGAGTTTACAAAATTATACTCACATAATGACTTGGCAAATATAGTGGTTTGCTATAATCTCTTTCTTCTTTCTTACCCTCTTCATTTAGTTGACAAGTCATTTTTCTTTGAAAGGCAATATATTTCATACCAAACAAACACCAATCACAAATAAAGACATCCACTACCTTAACAAAATGCTTAAGAGCAAAAGGGAAAAATCATGACAAATAAACGAAAACTCACAATCAAATAGTATGCTTAAGTTCACGTGCACCCAAACACCATCACCAACTTTCTCTTAATTACCAATGGACCCACCACCGCTGAAAAGACCCAAGCTAAGAACCGAGTTATTTTATCCCAAATAACCAAGGACAATATCTATGACACATGCTTTTTTAGAGACAAAAGTCCATGTACTACAAAAGATAGTAGGTGAAAGATTAAGTGTGTCAATCATGAAATATAAAGTTTAAAAAAATGTTATATTTATCACTCCAGATTAATTTGACAACAACTTATTCATAGACGGTTTTAAAAACGGTTCCGGTCAAACCGTGAATGGAAGCTACACCTGGTTTGATCTCAAGTTCGGTTTTAAAACATTGCATAAAACAAGTTATGAGATGAGCAAATACAAAATGAAACATTTGCTAAAACTAAAATGACATGCATAAAATTTTAGGTTAAGGAGGTGTTTGTTTGAAGAGTATAGAAATCAAACGATGACATTCATAGTAATATTAAGTGTTTGGTTTAAATTTTTTGTTAAACTATGATTTCAACAATCATAAATCCAAACAAAATGAAGGGTGTTTTTGTTAGCTATTTTTGTGGGTCCAGATTTATTATTATTTCCATCACAAATATAATGGAATTGTGGCACTTGAATGGGTCCTACTTAATATAATACCTATACTCGAAGGGATGGGATCCTCTCAGGTTTCTTGACTCAAGTAGGGGCAATTTTGAGCCATTGGATTTGATCCAATGGCTCAAATCAAAAGAAGTTCTTTTGATTTTATCCATTGGATCAAATCCAATGGCTCATAATGCCCCAACTTGAGTCAAGTTGTGCTTAAAACTTGAGAGCCCTTGTTCATACTCAAAGGGATGGGATCCTCTCAAGTTACTTGACTCAAGTTAGGGCAATATGAGCCATTGGATTTGATCCAATGGCTCAAATCAAAAGAAGTTCTTTTGATTTTAGCTATTAGATCAAATCCAATGGCTCATAATGCCCAACTTGAGTCAAGTTGTGCTTAAAACTTGAGAGGATCCTTGTCCATACTCAAAGGGATGGGATCTTCTCAAGTTGGGGCAATATGAGCCATTGGATTTGATCCAATGGCTCATAATGCCCTAACTTGAGTCAAGTTGTGCTTACAACTTGAAAGGATCCTTGTCCATACTCAAAGGGATGGGATCCTCTCAAGTTGGGGCAATATGAGTCATTGGATTTGATCAAATGGCTCAAATCAAAAGAAAGAACAATGGAATTAATATCCCCAATCTCATACACCTCTCTAATCCAAATCACACCATCACTGATTCCGGCTACCACACCGAACGCACTCTAAGTTATCAAATCAAAAGTTAGGATCAATAGACGCATCTCTCTTAAATTACTCCTTTTCATTCGAAATGTGTGGCTAATATTATTCTCATTCTTCTAATTTCAATTTATCTACTCACAGGATCTATTCCCATGAAACTAGACCTAATAAGTTGTATTAATTATTTAGACCTTGTCATCTAGCCGAGTGGATTGATTACTATATTGTAATTTTATAAATTGAAACACTATAGAAAGTAATTAGAGTATATATATATATAAAAAATTAGAGTATAAACAGACTTAGACCGGTGGTTATAAGCCACTTTAAACGTGTGTGACGGCCTTCAAGAGGTGTGCTACCTTATTACCTTACCTGTGGAAGACTCGTGCTAGGTTGGAAAAAAGGAGAAATTTATTGTTTAGACGACCAAGTTGTGGGTTGGTGTTGTTGTTGTTGTTGTTGTGTGTGAGTGATTTTATTTGTGAGGTATATTTGTGTTTAAGTGAGACATTTTTTTGTAGTGCCCATCTATAGAAAGATAATTAAATGATTGTCGCGAAGGTACATTTTTTTGGCTTAAAGATTAACGGTTTAAGAAATATTAATGTTTGGAAAAAAAGGATGAACGTGAGTTTGTTAAAAATGAGTTACTGAAATTTGTCCGTTAATATGTGTGTAAATGTTTGGTACGTAAATGAACGTAAATCGATATTAAAAGGTAAATTAACAAATTGAATCAAGTGATTTAATGAATGTTTAGTGATTCTTTTTATTAAGACTAAACTTAGATTTAAGATCATTTAAGGACAAAAACTTATTTACATACTAAGGGATCAATCTCTACCCTCCATTTTTATTAGATCTAATGAATGGAATTAATCCCAACAATTAAAAAAAACCTATTTTCATCCTTTTTTTTTCAAATAATAATATCTTTCAAACCGTTAATCGTCAAGCGAAAAAAATATACCATTACTACGAATATTTAATTATCTTTCTATAGATAGGCACTTTGATATACTTTCGACAAAATTTTTTTTCTTCATGTTTTTTCACTTTTTTTTCTAAGTATTTTTCGTGTTTTTACGTTACTGAAATTTGCATGAAAAAACATATATGATTTAACACTAATTTGAATACCACATGTGATATTAGTATTAAATCATATATGATATGTATATCATATGTGATTTATCATATATGATTTAACACTAGTATCACATATGATATTACATATCATATGTGATTTAACACTAATATCACATGTGATCTTCAAATTAGTGTTAAATCATATATGATATTTCATGCAAATTTCAGTTTCGAAGAAAAATGAAAAAAAAAAGATGAAAAACGTGAAAAAAATATATTTTTTTTTCTTTTTTTGAAAGTATATCAAAGTGCCCATCTATAGAAAGATAACTAAATGCTCATCTCGATGGTGTAATTATTTTTGCTTAACGATTAACGGTTTAAGAGATATTTAAATTATAAAAAATATGTGAAATAAAAAAATACTTTTAATCTCAGTCATTGATTTCTTTTTAGATGGATGGTAGAGATGAATCCCTTGATATGTAAAAAAAGTTTAGTATGTAAGATAACTCGCCTCCTAATAAATTAGGTGATAAAGATGAACTAGGTTGTTTGAGAATTTAAAAAAGATGATTATTGATTAAAGAAAAGTTTAATGTAGACTCAAAATTCTTTTTAGATTCAATGAATCAATTTTAATAATACAATTTTTAATAAAAAAAATACATAAAAATAACCTACGTTTATTCATTATTTTAATTAAATATCTAACAAACCGTTAATCATTACGCGAAAAGAATCATACCATCATGACAAAAATTAAATCATTTTTTTTATAAAAGGGCACTTATATATTCTTTCAACGAACTTTTTTTTGACTTTTTTTTGTGAGTGTTGACATTTACGTCTATTAAAATCACATGTGATTTGTTATTTTAAAATCATATGTGATTTTATGAAATCATATTTGATTTGTAAAATCATATGCTGTTTGTGAAATAACATTTGAATTTTAAAATACAAATCACATGTGATTTGTGAAATCACATGTCATTCATAACATACAAATCACATGTGATTTTTAAATATAAATTTTAACATTAAAACTAAACTCGAAAAAGTTAGTCGAAAGTATATCAAGCGCCCGCTCTCTTGAAAGATAAAATATTCTTTTCGCGATGGTGTATTTTTATCGCTAACGATGTACCATTTGCAAGATACATATTTTTTAAATGTGAAAGTTTTATTTTTATTTTAATAAAAATAAATGGTCAAATTGGGTTTATTGGGTCTATAAAAATATGATGTCTATATTGATATCAACTCTTTTTATTAATGAAGCTTTTATTAAAATTTTCAACTCCAAAACATAGATGGCTAGATCAATAACATAAGTTGACTCAACAAAAGTTCCATGTCTATATTAGCGATATGTTATTGGTACCCTCTCTGCCCATTAAAAGGACGAATATTTCGTACCTTCTACCCTTTTGACCCTCTGTTTACAGTACAACATAGTTTTTTATCAGTTTCTTTTCCGTACCTTTTCTTAGTTTAATACTTTTAACCTGTTAAATTTTATACTTTTATTCCTTATTTTCCGTTTCACAGTTTTATGATATAAACAAAATTATTAAAATAATAATAATAATAATAAAAAAAAAAAACATGAAAATATCACTTGAAAAATGAGAGGTCTTTACACCTCCCTTTTAATTCTCTCTAGTCATATTTGAGTATTCAACCATTACTGGTCAATTTAAAAGACGTTTGGTTGGAGGGTTTTAAAGAGTAACATTGGGTGTTACTTTTATTAAAGTTGTTTGGTTGAAAAAAGTTAAGGGCATGCTTGGTGGAGGTATTAGGGGGTGGGGAATAGTAAAAACAATCATTAATTATGCTTGGTAGAGGGTAAAGGAATAGAACATTATCCTAAACTAGGTCGGTAATGACCCATTGCACTACAAATTGGAGGTTAAGGTATTCATACCCTTTGCATTTCTCTTTCTCATTCTTTTAATTGAACCAAGCGTTCAAAACTTCTAACACATGCTTTCTCATTCCATGCTACTTGGGTTGGATTTCTTCAAATCTTGTGGGCCTGTTTTTAGTTCTTTCATAGTCAAGTTAAGATTTTTATTATAACACTTGATAAGGTTTTAAAATGTACCTTTTTGAGGGGTCGTTTAAGCCCTTATTTGATCACTTTTGTATCCGTTATTACTTAATATCATTCCTTTTCACTTTTTAGGTCTCTTGAAGGCAAATTTGGGATGGCACTTATTTGGACGTAAAGGCGCGGATATCTGAATAAAATGGCCAAAGTCAAGAATCGAGACACTCAAGTCTTTGAAATACAAGGGACGGCGTCGGTGTTATTTGCTGACCGTCGCATCACTTTGTGACGGCTCGAGAGCCAAATTGCTTATTTTCAAGTGACGGTGTCGCTTTAAAAGAGTAGGTCGTCGCAACTCAGACGGCCTAGATTTGATCGAGACGGCCGAGATCGAAGGGACGGCGTCACAAGCATAAGGTGACGCCGCCGCAAGACTAACGTGGCCAAGACGAAACCCTAATGACGGCGACCCGCGGCGCCACAATTCAAAGGTGACGCCGTCGCGATTGTAATCTTATATATAGAATCCAATTTTTCGCTTTTAGTGTGTAGTCTTTTGGAGTAAAACCTAAACTGAACCAAGGCTGTCTTGTATAGTATTTTAGGGTTCCAAACCCTATCTTACACCAAGATAAGTACTTTACTTTATTAATTCAATTATGTCTTCAATTATTTGTGTGTATGCTTGCATGTTCTCCATGTCCGCTAATTTACTTGTGTGTTTGCTTAGGGAATATGAAACTTAATTATTGAATATTGATTGGTTGTCTCTTATCTTTATTGTTAATGATCTAGTGTCGATAGGTCATTCGTTGTGTAGTAATGCTTGATTAATCTTTGTGAACCTTAGACTATAACACCTAGAGTAGTTGTAGGCTAAACCATCAAAGAGTACCTTAGAGTTAGAGTTTATAATTCCTAGAGATTTTATAGACGAGACCCTTTGGTAGTTTCAAAGAGTTAGGGACAAACGCATACCCTACGACTTTAGACACACAACGCGATTAAGAATAAGGACGTGACAATTGAACCATCAATAGGAGATAATTAAGGAGTAATAAAACCTAAGTAAATACATCTTTAAACCATCATACGAGCACAATAATTAGACATAGACTACATACACCTTAGATTAGATAAGTAGACAAGTAGAGTAATCGGTAGAAATACCAACCCCTCAAATCCAATACCCGAGATTAGTACCTTTCAATTTCCTAAAAATATAAAAAGACAAAAATAATCTTCCTCAACCCCAACCTTAGCGTAGTAACTTCTCACTAGCATTCCTATTCCCTATAGAACGATGTCAATACCGTGGCTTACCCTAATACTACACTACAACTATTAGGTTCACCGCCTATGGTTATCAAGTTTTGACCCCGAACGACGCGTGTGGCGTTATCAAGTTTTGGCGCATTGCGGGAATAGAATAGCTAGTTAGTAGTCCACCGCTTAGGTTTCTTTGCTTGATTCCTATCAAGTAAAATTTTCTCATTTTAGCTTTCTCATAGTCTATCCCCTTCTTCGTGACCTTTGTTTGTAATCCCATCACTTTTCATCATGGAAGGTGATAACCAACCACCATTCATCAACCTACCACCAAATGACCGCCAAGAGCCCGTACTCTTGGTGAATACTGAGACCAAGCCACCTAGGCTATAGGAACACCATTTAGCTTCCCGATCAAGCCCAAACTACGGCCTGCGATCCGACACCATCCGGTTGGTGCAAAGCGGATGTGCATTCCATGGACTTCGTTCAAGATCCTAATCGACATCTTAAGGATTTCCTTAAAATTGTCGATTCCATCGACCTTGATGCTACCACTCAGGAGACCACGCGTCTACGTCTCTTCCAATTCTCTCTACGGGACCAAGCTAGTAATGGGCTTGAGCGACTTCCCGCCGGCTCCATCTCAAGTTGGGATGATCTCACCTTTCGCTTCCTTGCTCAATTTTTCCCACCGGGGAGAACCACTAAACTTAGTTATGACATCTTGATGTTCCAACAACGTCAAGGTGAATCTCTATACGAAGCATGGACTCGATTCAAGGACTTGCTCCATAAAGTCCCTCATCACGGCATTGATATTTGGCTCCAAGTCCAACTTTTTTATGATCATGTCAACTTCCCCACTAAGCGATCCATTGACCAAGCGGCCGGTGGAAAACTTAGTGATCTCACCGCGGAAGAATCATGGGGTATAATAGAGGACCTTGCTCTCTATGACAATGAAAGTTGGAATGACCCCCGTGAGTTGCCCAAAACCGTTAAGGCAATCTCCTTGCCTCCAATTGACTCACAATCTTCCGACCGTAGGATGATCGAGCTTGAAGATCAAGTAAAATTCCTAATGAGCTCCTACGAAAATCCTAAGTCTTCACGCCATGTGAACAAAGTTTCTTCCTCATGTGAGCCGTGTAGTGATCATCATAACACGACTTGCACCGATTCCCGAACATGCTTCCGCTGACTACGCATCCTCGTGTATTAATGGAGCGAGAGGAAGATTCCTACAACACCGGACCTAGGAATTTCAATGAAACCGAGAAGCATGGAAGGGCAAGCCCGACTTCTATTGAGGACAAACCAAAGAATTCACTTCAATGATTTCTCATGGCCCCATCTTATGGCCCTAACAAAAAAACATTTAGGGATGTTGCAACACCTAGTCGCATCCCAAGAAGCTCAGATAGCTAAGCTCGGACCGTTTTAACCAACAACAAGCCGAGATGGATAGGAAGATAGATAACCTCTTGAAAGCCATGACCTATAGTGATAGGAAGGTTAATGCTATCTCAACTCCCGAGCCTTCCGGTGTAGAGATTAAGGACCCAAGTAAGTTAGCTAAGCACGTCCAATTCGTCAATACCATCACCTTAGTGAAACCTAATAGAACAAATGACGAAGAGGACCATATACTTGAGGATAATGAAACAACCAAGGAAGTAGATGAAGTAGACAATGACTATTTCAATAAATTTCCCACGGAAGAAGAGCTATCTCGCCACCCTCACTTAGTGCGTGACCTCCATCACATGTATGTTAGGAAAAGCCCTAGAATCAAGTTTGGGAACCCTTGGAATCTTAACATACCATGTTGCATAGGACACCTTTTCGTGGCAAAGGCCTACATTGACCGCAAATCACCAATAAACATAATGACTAGCACCTACTATAATTGGGTAATGAAGAAGCCTATCCCAACTAGGAAAGACCCCGATAATCCTAGGGTTAGGTGTAATTTTCTTGGTAGAATTAAGGGATTACCCGTTTATGTAGGTAGTTTCACGTTTCCTATGGACTTCATAATTGTGGATGATATTAGCACGGCCATAGATCCTAGCTTGTCCCACGTTATTCTAGGAAAACCTTTCATAGAAAACACCGGATGACTTATGATCCTCATTAGAATAGTGCGATTCAAGGATGAGACCGGCGACATAGCTTACCAAATGCCGTTTAAGATTGAGAAGTTTTCATCACTCTCTAATGATAAAAAGGAACTTAAACTGTCGGTCTATTATAGGAATGAGGAGGATAAAAAGAAAGGAGTGGATTATGTTATGGCCAAGATTTTCGGTTTCTATAAGGATTGCTTGAACTTAGGACCGGAATATAGAAATGAGTGGGGAGAGGATGAACTCTTAGAGAGGTATATCATAGGGCACTTCTACAACATGGAACCAACCACTAGAGACCGTCATGAGGAAGGAGATGACGGTAATGAAGTCACGTAAGGGCACGACTACGAGTCTAGCTACAAGACTCATAAATAAAGAAAAGCGCCGTGGGAGGCAACCCATGCTTAATTGTTTGCTTTTTAGTGTCATATATCTTTTATTGATTGCTTATTCTCATGTTTAAATTTGTAAAATGCTTTATTTTGTTTTAACCTCGTCTTAATTGCATATAAAGGTATTTTACATAAAGGATAAGTGTGGGAGGATTACACGTTTTCAAAAGAAACGTGAACATGAGAATTGCAATTAATTAAAGATATATATGTGTTTGTTCGAGTCAAATGCTTGTATCGAGTCATAATGGATGTCTTCGAAATTTTTCCGATTCTAAAGATGTAAATTTTCCGAATTTTTTCCGAAAATCGCAGACCGCTTTTTGTCGAGGATAACTTTGAGGCGTCGGGATCGCAACTCGACGGCGTTAGGAAGGAGTAAAAACAACATATAATTTTTTTCTCGTTTTCGAGCTACTCATAAATTTTGGAATATTCCGGTCTTAATTTTCCAAATTTGCATAAACATCCATTCCACAAGCATTATATCCTAGTTTAATAGAGTCTTATATATATTATTACTGCCGATTATACGCGAAGGTTTCGTTTTTTCTTCAAGTGTGCGAGTTTAATTTATTAAGAAGAAGATACAAAAGATTGAAAGGAGCTTTTCACGCATACATTCTTCTTGAAAGGATTTAACCACCACTTTACACGGATCCTACCGAGCTAATCGGGAGTATTAGTTTCTTCGTTTTAATCACCTTCTATTATCATAACTTTGATACATTCGGGAACATTGGGGACAATGTTCGGTTTAAGTGTAGGGAGGGAAAATAAAGCGGAACTTTGAAACTATGCTTATCCTTGACTATTTGCTTTGTCAATTGTATTTGTGTAATAAACCATGAGAAAATGTCGGTTAGGGTAATTTTGGCACCAAATTTAAAATTTTTATGACATATAGGGTGGGCCATTAGTCTTAACAAAAGCGTCTCACGGATAGGAAGTTATATGACTAGTACAAAAACCCTTTACCACTTAAATTCCACCCAAAATGTGAGGATCGCCCTTAGATTAGTAGGAATTAAAGCATTCATCTTTAATGCTTAGAGTGTGAACCGGTAGTATATTAGATTCTAGAACTTGTTTTGTGATGCATCCTGAGATTGCTAGTAAGACTACACTTGTGTAGTTAGGAATAACTAAATGATAAGAGGCATTAGGATAACCCTTGTTTGATACCCGTAATATAATTACTTCTTTCACATCGGTTGAGTAATTTCCCACACCCTTTGCGTTGTACTCATCTTTAGTACACGATACCCTAGTTAACCCTCGAGCCTATCCTTTTCGTGGTTCTCGTGATGTTTGGTTTTCGAATATCAATGAAGAGCATTGTTTACACCCTACCCCCAAATGTACACCCAAATCGCCTTAGCCTACCTTGTATGCACTCACTTTTAGTGCATTATTGTTATCACCCCAAACCCTTAGTTCAATTATCTAGTTGCTTGCATAAGTTGCTAAGTCGAGTCATATCCTTTGTACACAGTTTTGGGACGATTGGGACTCATGGGAAAAGTTAAAGTTTATGAAATGACTGGAAGGGAACGTTAAATTCAAATTCCCTTATTTGCGTAATAATGTACTCCAAGTGTTTTGATGTTTTCAATTCGGGTCAAATTAGTGTTAGAGTAATAAAAACTCAAGTGTAGGGATGTGCCTATAAATCCCTATCATTTTGATGTTACCGTAGAGGATGGTAGAGTAAAAGTGTATGAAAAAAAATCGAAAAAATAGAAAAGAAAAAAAAAAAAATAGAGTGTAAAAAAAAAAAAAAAAAAAAAAAAAAAAAGCATACGGGCTACCATCCTACATCTATCTTTAAATTTATGTTTGTTTGTTTCATTATCTAGAGTCTAGAGTGTCGAGTCTTGGGTTAGCAACACCATTCTTAGTATGCTTGTAACATAGAGATTTTTGACTTACCACCACTAAATAGCCTATCCCACCAAACCCTTTGTTTCCCTACAGTAAGCCTAACATTACAACCCTTTAAAGACCTCTTTGACGGTATTTCCTAGGTGCTTCGCCAAACCGATGGAGGTTTGATCTATTCTCAAGCCTATGGTAATCTATGTACTAGGACCCGGTTAATGAGTGTTTATCTTCCATTTCCAACTTGTTATATTTCATATACACCGAGAGATGTGAGTATCCAAACACCCCATGTGAGGTGCTAGTATGTAATTTCCGTGCTTGTTATGACTTTTGCAGGGCTTATATGTGTTGTGGATTGTTTTAAACCAATGCTTCATGACCCCTAACTTATAAATTAGTTGGCGCAAATACCAAGTGTAGGGATATTTGATAAGGTTTTAAAATGTACCTTTTTGAGGGGTCGTTTAAGCCCTTATTTGATCACTTTTGTATCCGTTATTACTTAATATTGTTCCTTTTCACTTTTAGGTCTCTTGAAGGCAAATTCTTTGGAATGGCACTTATTTGGACGAAAAGGCGGATATACAAAGAAAATGGCTAAAGTCGAGAATCGAGACACTCAAGTCTTTGAAATACAAGGGACGGCGTCGGTGTTATTTATGACGCCGTCGCATCACTTTTTGTGATGACTCAAGAGCCAAATTGCTTATTTTCAAGTGACGGTGTCGGGCTTTAAAAGAGTAGGTCGTCGCAACTCGGGCGGCCTAGATTTGATCGACGGCGTCGAGATCGAAGGGACGGCGTCACAAGCATAAGGTGGCCGTCGTAAGACTAACGTGGCAAGAAGAAACCCTAATGACGGCGACCCTACGGCATCACAAGACAAAGGTGGCCGTCATGATTGTAATCTTATATATAGAATCCGAATTTTTCGGTTTTAGTGTGTAGTCTTTTGAGTAAAACCTAAACCGAACCAACTGTCTTATCTGATATTTTAGGGTTCAAACCCTATCTTACACCAAGATAAATACTTTACTTCATTAATTCAATTATGTCTTCAATTATTTGTGTGTATGCTTGCATGTTCCCCATGTCAAGCTAATTTACTTGTGTGTTTGCTTAGGGAATATGAAACTTAATTATTGAATATTGTTTGGTTGTCTCTTATCTTAATTGTTAATGATCTAGTAATGCGATAGGTCATTCGTTGTGTAGTAATGCTTGATTAATCTTTGTGAACCTTAGACTATAACACCTAGAATAGTTGTAGGCTAAACCATCCAAAGAGTACCGTAGAGTTAGAGTTTATAATTCCTAGAGATTTTGTAGACGAGACCCTTTGGTAGTTTCAAAGAGTTAGGGACAAACGCATACCCTACGATTTTAGACACACAACGCGATTAAGAATAAGGACGTGACAATTCAACCATCAATAGGAGATAATTAAGGAGTAATAAAACCTAAGTAAACACATCTTTAAACCATCATACGAGCACACAATAATTAGACATAGACTACATACACCTTAGATTAGATAAGTAGACAAGTAGAGTAATCGGTAGAAATACCAACCCCAAATCCAATACCCGAGATTCGTACCTTTCAATTTCCTAAAAATATAAAAAAGACCAAAATAATCTTCCTCAACCCCAACCTTAGCGTAGTAACTTCTCACTAGCATTCCTATTCCCTAGAGAACGATATCAATACCCGTGGCTTACCCTAATACTACACCACAACGATTAGGTTCCTTTGCCTAGGGTGTTATAAAACTTGCTCGAAGAAAGGAAGTTCCTTGAACCCGAGCGATGCGTGTGGCGTTATCAACACTATATTTAAATAAAATATAATTCAATATTAAATTTACAAAATAATATTTATATGTATTACTCTCTTCATCTCAAAATTATTGTCATGAGAGAAATCACAAAGTTTAAAAAGTGGGGTCATTTTGATTTTCAACCACTTAAATAGAATATCCTTCCATTATATTCTCTTTAGTTTTTACTTAAAAGGAAAGTGAACAATTAATTTGTGACATCCCAAAAGAAAGTATAGACTATAAATATGAGGCGGAGGAAGTATAACATAATTTCTCACTCCAAATCAAATCAAATCTAAATCCAAATCCTAAACCCGTCAACAAACCAAGCAGTCGTTAAGCTTATGAAATTTAATAACGAACCATTAATCTAATAACGAACCTCATCAAATCAAATAGGATCCGGATTAATTAAAACTGAGGGTGCGTTTGGTATGCTGACATGAATGACAATGTGTATGAGTTTGATAATTGTAGTGGGTCCCTCATCTATGAAAGATCCATACCTAGGTAGTTTGATGTATATGGAGTATGGATAAAATATATTATTTATTACCATAGTGGTGGGCCCTCTCATCTTAAACAAACACCTTTAATCATTTTCATAGTGATAGTCTCATTCCCATAGTGGGATACCGAACGCACCCTGAAATCATTTGGAATATGATTTATAAAAAGCACTAACTTAGAGTAATAAGAGAATAAACAATTAAAAAGTACAAAAAAAAGTAGATGATCGATTTGCGGTTTTTAGAACTAGAATAAACAATGGAGGATCACGTCACATGTAAAATAATGCAACTGGGTTGACTTCACAGTCAATTTTTATACAATCGTGTTAGAGCACTAGGTGTCACGACAAGGCTTAGCCTTTTAGGTCGTGCCACCCTCGTATGTATCGACATCCCACTTTTCCACAACTAACCACAACAAACCCCTCCTCACTCATAACAAACCTCAACTTCTTCATTTGGGGCCCACCACTACCACTTTATTTTTTATTCAATTTTCATTTCCAAATAAACTAAATTCATTTCATTCAAATTAAAATACAATACATAACACAATAATAAGGGGAAAAAAACAACACTTACTAATAAAAACGATACGAAAAAAAAAACGACACGGGTAAAAAAAAAATATAACACATACTAATAATACTTAACCTAGTCATCTTTTTGCTGATATTTCTTGATTAGACGTTCCTGCCTCTTGCGGATGATTTCTGCTTTTACCGGGTCACGATTCGTACTCGGATCTATCATCAAAAAATCAATCTCGATCTTCTCTTGAGAGTTTTTCCTTCTCCGCCTCGCCTCGTAATAAGCCCTTTGAGCATCGGCTTTTTGAGCATATATTTCGGATATATGTCCGAAAAACTACTCGATTGACTTCCACGGAGCTTGCGCGCTCGGCGTTGAAGTCAACTGCTTCTTCCGGCTCGTTAGCATTCATCTCTTTCGGGCCGAGGTCGTCCGTCCGGCCCGAATATATCCTCGAGACATGTAATGTCAATAGGATCTTGACATCCCACTTGGGATAATTTTCAAAACACCCCAACGTTTTTCATACGCAAACTCCTTCCCACCAAAGCAGCTGCGTAAAGTTAACTTTGGCATTCTCGACATGATCTGCTCATTTCACCACTTCGACGTGAAGATGTTTGTAAGCGCGTTCAACCACGGCAAGCACCGTTAATCCTCAACCATTTACGGTTATCATATTCTTGCCCGCCGGTTATCGGTGGACTTAGAATTGAACATGTCGAGAATGTCGTTCAAAGAACTCCTCGGGACGGTCATTTCCCATATCTCTATCTTGGGAAATTTCTATCCAACACTTCTTAAGTAACATTTCTTGAGACTTGGTCCACTTCCTCACATCGCTTGTGCTATGACTTCAACATCTTCGTCGTTGTTTGCGTCGAATCTAGATCATGTTTTTTGCCTTCGTCTTTTGCCTCTTCCTTTTCGGTTCACGTGCTTTTGGAACTTTGAATTGTGAACCGGACGGTTGTGATTCCATTTGGGGCAGCTGGAGGCTGTGTGAGTTAAAAAGCATGGAGGTTGTGTGGGTTAAAAAGCATGGAGGTTGTGACGGGTTAAAAAGCATGGTGATTGAAATCGGGTGGGGTAACTTACGATTCCTTGTTGAAAGCGATATTGTTGGTTAAGCATTACTTCTTGTGGAGACAGAGTTGGAATTGGTCGAGGAGGGGTAGGCGGGTTTGAAGAACCCCGTGTTGTGGTGGGTTTGAGTTAAGTAGGTTTTGAAGTACCCTCCGTCATTTGGGTTTGAGACATTGTGAGATATTTTTTTGGTTAAGTAAGAATGGAAGATTTGGGTTTGAAGATGTTTGTAAAATGGTGAAGATGAAGATGATATAAATAGGGGTGGTTTTTTTTTTTTTTTTTTTAAATAAAAAAGTTAAAGTTTTAATATATATCCGTTTAATAACGGATATATATCCGTTGCATATACTTTGTGTCAGGAAAGTTTCTCTTCGTCACAACGAAGAGATAGCCGACGACGCCCCACGGCGAGGGGGGTCGGTGTCACGGCGGGGCACGGCGAAGAGCCATGGTGGACGGCGAGCTTGCACAACGAGCCCACACCGTGTGCTCTTAGGTTCAAGCTATAAATAAACACAAATGCAAAAACAGTCAACAAATTCATAAATAAAAACAAAGTTGAGGAGAGGACTTACAATTTTTTTTGATTGGTTACAAAGCAAGCACAGGATATGAATGGCTATGAGAAAATGAAATGGATAATAATTCAACCATCCTCATGTGGATCACAAGTTAAATAATGCAAGTTGGGTTGACCTCAAGTCAACTTTATATTCATAAGTTACACTTTCAACCCCCAAGCTCTACAAATTACGTACATGATATATCTTTCAAAACAAAGTCTATTATCTGCAGTTTCTTGTAAGCTTCTTCGAAAATAGTCGAAATTACCTGTTACACATTAAACAATCAATTTTTTATGAGCGAGGAAATGCCTCAGTTAGTTGCTTGAAAATGAGAATAGAAATTGTTAGGAATTAGAAAATTCCAGTGTTGAAAGAGTCGGTCACCCCAACTATTATCTAGCATAAGTTAGCTCGTAGATTGGTCATTAGTTACTGTTTATGTAGTTAGTTAGTAGCATAATATAGTATAGTGCAACACCGTGGAAGAAGGTCGGTCTTTACCCAATGTATCCACGATCCACAGGCCGTCGGGAGGTCGTTTAGTTTGTAACCTATAAATACCCTCTACCTTGCAAGGTAGAGGGTTGGATATTCTTTGGTAATATAATATTCCACAAGTTTATCTCACTAGAATGTCCCTCTTTTCTCTCTAAAACCATCTATGTGCTCATTGTGTTAATATTTTGATGTGTAAGTGAAAAGTTATATCTTACAATTGGTATCAAGAGCCATGGTTAGATCATATCTTGCACATCTTTGGATTTATAGTGGTTTTAGGTGGTTTTGAGTTTGAAAAAGTTTAGTGGTTTTGCATCATTTGGTTGATCTCTTGTGTTAAAGTTTGAATTTTGTTGGTACTTTTATGTTTAGAATCATCAAAAGTGTTTAGGTTTTCATTTGGTAAGCTTGAATCATCTTGGTTGGGTTGTTTTTGGATTGAAAAGTGATTTTTATATGTTTTTTTTCATGCTAGCGACTTAGCTCTCGGAAAAGTTTCTTGGTAGCGACTTGCTTCACATTTTTGTAGCGAGTTACAGTTTTAAAAGCTAGCGAGTTAGAGCTAGCGAGTTAAAGTACAAGTAGTGGAATCTCCACTACGGATAGCGACTTGTGGTAGCGACTTGGTAAGTAGCGAGTTGCTCTTTAGCGACTTGCATTGTTGGCGACTTGAGTGGCAATCTTCTTTGAATTTTGCTAGCGACTTGAGCATTAGCGAGTTACCTCCTAGCGACTTACATCAATCTAGCGAATTGGAAAGCTAGCGACTTAGCATGGTGGCGAATTAGTGTTGGCGACTTGGTGTAGTACTTTCTAGCGATTTGGGTTTAGTACTATTTAGTTGGTAGCGAATTGATTCTTAATTCTCTAGAGACTTAGGGAGTAATCCATAATAACACAATGACAGTCATCACGGATTCCTTAATCACCAAAGTACTTGCTCTCTATGACACAGCCCAGAATAGTGAAACTGAATGCCCATCTGAAGGCCTCACACTAAAAGACTCAGTATCGATCAATCAGAACAACTCAAATAAGTCACACTTAACTTCTTCAGATGATACTATGAATGTGGAATGCACCGGTGAGCCGTTTCAACATCTCAGTCAGCTTCTCAAATTACTCTTATCAACAACCATGGATCGAACAAGTTGTGCCATCCTTCGTCAGGACTTTCCCACTTTAACAAGAGCTGTATTTCTTAACCTAGAACGACCGAGGTTTCAAATCACCAAAGAAAAGCTCTCAAATGATGATTCTCATGTCGCTCTCCAAACCATCTTCAACCAATTTGACCACTTATCAGGAAGAATACTCCTCATTTTGATAATACCATGGTGGAATGTCCTTCAAGAAACACACGGAATGGAAATTCATGAGTTCGAAACTCATTTATTCAACTTATGAGTAATATGGAAACATACATTGATGAAAGCGCTAATGAGAATAACAAGTGAAGGAATTGAGCGAGTGTCAAGAGTGTCCATGGAACAATGATGACGTGTCATGCTTCATTCCATTTGAATCGCCAGAAGACAACATTTGCGAATCTCATTTGTGATGGAAAAGGATGAAGAGAACAACAACGATGTCAAATTCTCGAGTGCGAAAAGGTATCAATCGACAAGGTACACTTATCCGATCACACTAATTCTCACAAAAGGTACATGACTCTTACCCGAACATGACAATGTGGAATCAATCTTTGTTTTGTCTCGAATCGATGCAAGTAACATGATTGAAAAAGGGTATATGATGAGCTTTCAAACA
Organism: Chrysanthemum lavandulifolium; assembly: GCA_022545495.1. NCBI lineage: Eukaryota > Viridiplantae > Streptophyta > Magnoliopsida > Asterales > Asteraceae > Chrysanthemum > Chrysanthemum lavandulifolium. Next base: position 247,571,581 of record CM040245.1, on the reverse strand, counting down.
AATTTTCAATTCTTGAAAACACTTGTATCTCTTTGCAAATTGAAATGCAACATAAGGATGAAATGTTTTATGCAAATAAGCAGTGCGACAATCTGGAACTTCGAATTTAGAGAATTTTTGATATTAATCAGTTAAAATCCCAGATTCAGGACAAAGATTCGACCATAAGAAATCTGAAATCTCTTCTTTCAAAAGCCCAGAATTATGACTGTCATGAGATGAGTGATACACTAGAATCTAGGAATTCTGAACTAGCTCTATGTGTATCCAACCTTCTAAGAGAAAATGAGCTTTTAAGAAAGAACCTTGATGAAACAAACTCTAAATTAGTCAATCAATCTAATCTCGTGATGAAAGAAATTGATGACCTCAAAGAACAAATTCAGAATAAGAGCTTCAATATTGTTGCCCTAAAAAATGAGCTCAGGAAGTATGCTGGAAATAGGGTGAACACTAAGTTTGCAAAACCGTCAACTTTGGGAAAGTCAACGGTTCAGAACCACTTGAAACGAACAGTTATTAAACAACCTAATGCCTTTAGGTCTGAAAGAGCTAAACCATTGAAATCTAAGCTTACATCCAAAGTTGATTACAAGTACATTTTGTCAAAACCGGTCACTTCATTGCCTAATTCGGATATGATGAATCCCAAGCATAGGACTAATGAACATCACCCACAAGTCAAAAATGTTATAAGCAACTAGATATCATGCAAAACATAGTCCGCGGATCAATCCCTAAGAAATTCTCGGATCACAAAAGACAAATAGTCAAAACAAGGGTGTGCACTCATTTAGTTCATCTCACTTTGTGGCTTCAAATGGATTCCCACCGGATTATTTAAGTATACAGGACTTAAACGAACTTACATTCCTAAATCATGCCTCAGTGGATTCCAGGTAAAATTTTCAAGAATGTAGAACCTAATAGGATCCCCATTAATGATATGTCCGGATTATCTTGTGTTGCATCTAAATGTGAGACTAAACATGTCACTAACCCTTCTATGTACAAGTCTACATGTGCTTCAAGTACAATGTGCTCTCGGTCTTTTGGTACAATGCTCAACTCAATCAGAACTTCATGACTTGGTTCCCCTCAGATTTGAACATAGCCCATTCGGGAGCTATAGCTTGCGAGTTGATGTACTTTACTTTGACTCTATTCATTTTGAATCGGACTCGTCCTTCCATGTCGTGCATAAATCATGTTTCAAAAAAAAAAAAAAAAATTTAAAAATTTATCATCTTTTTTACTCATTTCAAATTTTTTATATATATACTCCTTTCAAAATTTTTTCATTTTTTCTCAATCTAATAATGAATATACTCCTTGTCATCGATAACATCTACGGTCCTAGAAATGTCATTCAATAATGGCACGGGATCATAGATGAAGTTCGAACAAATGATATAGTCTTGATGGTTTTATGGGATTGGGTATTATCAATCAATGTTCTTTGATGACATTGATTGAGGGGGAGATTAGTTTATGTACCATTGGCTTCTGTGCTGGTTATGATGCTTGTTCATTTGTATGATGTGGTGATTTCCTGCTTGTGTGACTAACTGGTTATACTTTCAGTGTGTGCTTTCGTTGTAACTGCCTATGTGTTGAAATGTTGAATTGATTCATGATGATCAGTGTAATAATCAATGCTAGAGACGTTGTCCTATCCGTGTTAGCATTTTATAACCACTCACTCATTTATACCATAGGGACCAAACTTGTCATATAGAGTAAGTTGTTGCTTAGCGAATTACCATTTTTGCACATAACCACAAGGACCATTTGTGTCATATTGCTTAAGATATGTTGTATTCCCCCAGCGAGTTACCCATTAGCGTATTACCTAGTCTTTTTCTCTCTTCTCTCTCTCGTTTTTTTTTCTCTCTTCTCTCTTCGTCTTCTCATCCTTACTAGCGACTTAGCTTAAGGTTTGCATTGATTCCCTAATATCGTTACTATCTTATGCTTTAGTGTCTAGTGTCTAACTTATCACTATTTCCAGATCCTTTCTGTACTCGCGTGGTGTGATTTGTTGACTCTCTCGCTTAGGTTCGAATTTTTCTTTGTGAATCGTATGTGTGTTGCTTATAAAATGATTGAACGTGTTATACATTGTTTGGATTACATTGTTTGGACTATATTGGTTGGATACATTGATGGATGATTATAATGGATTGGACTGATGGGTTGGGTAAGGAATGTTCTTGGTGGCGAGTTAGATTGTTCTTGGTAGCGACTTAGTATGAATGTTCTTCATGGCGAGTTAGAGCTCTACATAGCGAATACGTCTCCTTAGCGAATTAGCTCACAAATTTCTAGCAACTTGGTCAGTTAGTAACTAGCGACTTGTATTTACAAGTTAGCGAATTAATAACCTAGCGACTTAGTTAACCACTTTGTAGCGACTTGGATTAGTTACTGTACATGGCGACTTGACTTTACGAGCTAGCGAATTATCCTAGCGACTTGGTTTGCGAGTTAGCAGATAGCGACTTGTATTTACAAGTTAGCGAATTTGTTACCTAGCGACTTAGTTGACTGCTTTGTAGCGAATTGGTTTAGGTTTTATTCATGGCCACTTGACCTTACACGCTAGCGAATTAGCTTAGCAACTTAGAGTGATAATCCTTTAGCGACTTGTCTGTGGCTCGAGATGACGACTTGTTTTGACAAGTCTGCAACTGTGTTCACTTTCATGTTGTGAATTAGTCTTAGGGTCAAAGTTTTTCTAAAATGTTCAATATCTGTTGTGCTTAAGATGATTTCACACTCACAACACTTAATTCGACTTGTTGAATCAACATACTCTATGTAAACTGTTATGACATCTCTGTTTAGGCAAAAGGTACTTGGCTTCTCTCACGACTGCCAAATGTTACTTTTTGCCTCACACATATGTGTTATATCATTTTACATGTGTATCTTGGCTCATGTCATGATCTCTTTGTAATGCACTCTGTTGCCCTGCAAATCCCTTATAAGCTCATCATGTAATCATTTTTCTATATGAATGTTCCTCATTGATATATCTTTATGTTATCATATAGTTGAAAGGTGTCTTACAGTTGCAATCTTTGCCACTCTATCTGTCTCCGTATGTGTTGGGAACTTCTTCTGTGTTACTATCTCCATGATTAATGTAGTCTCACTTACCATTTATCATCTAACCTGTTACCATCCATCACTGTTGATTGTATGATTACTCAGAACATCAATGGCAAGTTCAATCCCAGAAAAGAGCGCTACCCCGTCGGGATCATCCGGAATACTCTCAGACGATGAAATCCTTCCCAAAAGTCAATGGGCTGCTATTGGTAAAAGCAAGCATTATGTGGACCTACAAAGGCTCCAACAAAGTCCGATATTCAAAGTTTCAATTGACATCACGAAAACACTAACTTCTTGATTGCTATTACCAAGCAATGCTCGATTCCTACCATCTACATTCAACAATTACGGAACACCGTTCAATGGAATAAAATCACGACGATACTCTTGCAAGTTGGATAATATGGAGTTTAAAATTGATTCGATATTACGAGCAAAGCTCTTGGAATCACACCATGTGACCACGGCGTTCGATTACGTATCTCCACACAGTCTTGACGATCCGATCGTATTTCTTATTGGGTTGGGCTATCAGAACAGTATTTCAAGAGCATCTGACATCATCACCGGACACATGTATCAACCCTGGAGAGCTATTGCAACCATTCTGAACTTGTGCTTATCTGGGAAAACATCAGGGTTCGATAAAGTTAGAATTCCTATCTTGCAAATCCTATGGGGAATCGTTAATAGGGTTGATGTGAATGTCTCAGAGCGTATTTGGGAAGAATTCTCGTTATCAATGAACACATTCATATCTGATAGAACCTATTTCCTGAACAATGTTCAAGGTCGAAAGAAGCAGAACAAACTTGTAATTCCAAAGATCGATTCTCCAAGCTTGTTATCCGATTTGCAACAAATTCACAACTTCACTCCTAGAGTGCGAATCAACCTTACACAAAGCGGAAGATGAATTTGTTTTAGGAAACCTGAAATATGTTCCTAGAGGCTCGAATAAAGAAGTATTTGGATTGCCAATTCCTGATTGTCTTCTCACAGAAGATATAAAAAGGAAGGACTACTTCAAGCAATTCATGAAAAGTGCAATCAAACTATCTGCTGATGTCACACCCTCTTCCTTACAACCAAATGCTCCTGTGACCAAGTCAGCCTCACAAGCATCCTATGCCTCTCTTCCTAAAAAGAGACGTGATAGTTCTCAATAGTCTGACACCACCTCCAAGAAGCAGAAAACAAAAAGGAAGAAAGTGGAAAAGGAGATCTGTAAGAGCACGGAGACACCAAGGAATGTTTCCAGGCTAACTGATGAAGATGATGCTGATCTGCAACTTGGAATCCAGCAAAGTCTAGAAAGTTTGAATGCTAAGGCTCCAGTAGGTGGAGTTGTGTTAAGAGAACCCACTCAACAAACTCGACAGCCAACCCCAATGACACAAGACAAGGGTAAAGGGGTGGCAAATGTTGGCGAACAAGTCGCCCACATGCTCTTAACTATTTCATCATCACCATCAAGCACTACAAATCAATATGAGTCAAGAGAAGAATGGAATCATCACACGCTAAAGAAAAATGCGGAGTGGTTAAGGTCTTGGGAAGCGTTTAAGGAATCTATTTCACTTGGTGAGACTCAATCTGACTTGAAGGTTGACTCTCTGTTGCAAAAGGACTCGCAGGAGAACCTTGAGACAAGATCTGATGAGACCTTGAAAATGGATGAACCAAACCTGTCCACTAACTCTTTATCCTCACTTAAGAATCTTGATGATGACTTCTCTTTTGGTGATCAGTTCCTTAATGACAAAACCTTAGATTCTGCACAATCCATGTATAATGTCAGCATTCAGCAAGACACGTCCACCATTCCTCCAATGACTGCATCTTCACTATCAACTGCACTACCACCTCCCTTACCTACTCAATCAACCGTACAAACACCACCAACAATGTCACCAAATCCAGAACCCGTCGTCTCTATTGCAGATGAGGTGGCTCCACCAGCTTCCCCCCCACAGATTCTCACATCTGATCAACTGCTGGATAAAGCCATTAAAAGGATTGAAGATCTGGAAAGGCAACTTCCTAAATCTGTTGACTCTCTGGTGGATCGCGTTTATAGACTGGAGCACCTCAACTTCAATGAAGCTGTTACTGACGCTATTGAAGGAGAAGTCAGGGATGCTGTGGAATGGGCAATGGAGGCTCCACTCCTTAAACGATTCAAGGACCTTCCCATCTCCGATATGAGAGCAGCTCTGTGTGAAAGGATGTATGTGGCTGAAGAAGACAAGCATGAGGTTCACAGTAAACTATATGAGGCTCTTGAAGATTCCATCAAATTCGACAATTATGAGCAATTCAAGATTGATGTCGGGGAAAAGGAAGCTAAAAAGAAAAGGAGGACAATTGTGATGGAAGCATTGATGAAGGATCGCAAATATCGCAAAGATCCTCCACCACCGGGAGGAGCTGGAACTTCTGGAGCTGGTAATCCTTCTTCAACAACCAATTCACCTCCATCACAACCACCATCATCAACCCCAAAACCGTCCAATCAATCAGACTCTACAAACAAACAGGGTACTCAGAAGAAATCTGCTGCCTGGACGACGATTGATTCAAGGTTCACCTCCACATCCACTTCAATTCCTGATGATCATGTGGTCCACGAAGAGTCTCAAGTCATGGCAGACTCAGAACCAGATGATGATGATGCATCGACGAAACATATTCCTAAGCCATCTGAAGATTGGTTTGACACTTACATGGCTGGGAACCGCACTAGTACATCCAGAGTTGTTCCTTCTAGAGAAACAATCCAAAGCTGCATTGTGGAAGATAGACCTCCCTCTCCAGAACCCACATGGACCATCCCAGAGTCTGACTCCATGATTCCTGACAACAATTGGGCATCAGTCATCACCAATAATTATGAAGTTCCAGCTGAAGACTCTCTTCTGCACTACACTAGTGATATGGGAAGTTTCATTAGATGGTTTTGTGAGCGGAAGTGTATCTCTTCCATAACACCAAGAGATCTAGAAGGACAAGCCTACGAAATTGTCAAAGTCTTCCATTCGATGCAAACCATCTTCAATATCGGATGGAAGAATGCCATAAGATCTTGAATGACCAAGTCGGTGAGCAAATCGATTCGCTTCAATGTCAACAAATCTCTTCCTCTTGGTGGTGAACACGGTCGATAACCATTCGGTGAATTCTTCTTCAATCACGACTTGGACTATCGTGTGCTCGCTCTGCGGAAAGAAGGCCCTGCTCTATCTATTTCAAAGATGAAAGCGCAACCTATTACGATCGGGGCTTGGCGGATGGTTCTGATCAGTGCGGGCAAATGAAGAGCGAAGTATGATATTGCGGCATCTTATGGTATTTCCCCCGGTGGTTCAAAAGAAGAAGTTCTACATTGAAAGACATGGTGCGATAAAGGCGCAATGATGTCGGATCTAAGCGCAAATCTTAAGCGTTGTCGGTGTAGAAATCTTCCCGATCTATGGATATGAGTACTTGAAGAAGATTGTTCTTAAAGAGTGACCTCAAATTGTATACCATTGAAGAGAACGACTTCAAACATCTTACGCCAAATGATTTGAAGATCTCTATCTCTTAAATCTTCAAGGACACTGGAGCACTTACATGTACGTGAGAAAAAGGCCCTCTGCGGTTGTCACTCTTTGGATCGGGGCTTAGTCATACGGAAGCGAGTTGAGGACTTTCGACTTGGCATTGAAAGCTACCAAACCGAGGTCAACCTCACAAGTCCTCAATGGAATGCGGTGGGCATGAATTTCATCGAGAATACAAAGTTCTTGACACTCCTAGAGCCGTCATCTTCAGCAGCAGATATGGATCGCGTATGCTTATGCGTCTATGTGAACTCTACAAGTTTAGTGATGGTACGCTCAAAATGGTCGAAGAAGAACTTGACACCGAGTGAAAGAAGCCAAACTTGATATGAGATCTTGGGTTAAAACTACGTTACGGACCGATGATGACGTGAAGAGGTGTGAACATTTCATTCTTGCAATCCGTCGAAGACTCAAGACACGAAGGATCTTCCAGCCTTGAAAGCTTTGTTGGTGGAAGGCTCGTGATGGTCACTACAAACTTCTTCAAAGAACTGAATGAAGACTTCTTGAATACCGCTTATGTTTTGTTAACTTTGTGTTATATGTGGTGTATTAAATATGAACAAGCGTGATACATATAATAGTGCTAGGATTTGTACTATGGTTTCCCCTTGTGAAAAGGGAAACATCATGTTGTCCTTTTCTTTATCATATAAAATTGGACACATTTTCTCCTACAAATATTTTACCTCATACTTATTTAAATCACTTGAGATCCAAAATCTCAAAGGATTTAAGATTTTTGATCGGGGAGAAAATGTGATATAAATATGAAAGATGGTAAAAGATAAGATGACCAATTTTTGTGCATACTTCTCCTTATATGTGCTAAACAAGTTTTGAATCTCAAGCATATATTAAGGGGAGAACTCTCTTTGTTAATTCAAGTCATCGGTACACTACACTTTAAATACTTTAAAGTACCTTGATCACATGGCTTCTAATCCTTTGATGATAAAGGTTCCTCCAGCATGTGCAAAACCTTTTTCAACCTCGAGGCACATATTGAGGGGGCGAATTTATGGAAACCTCATCCTTCCCGAAATGCTATATTTACTTGATTTAATATGGGAAGTGATGTTGATATCTTTTAGAAAATGGTAATCAAAGAAGTTAATTCTTTCTCTTGCCTCCATGTGCTTAACATTTTCAAATACTTGATGCACATGTTGAGGGGAGTTCTCGTTCTAAAATATTAAAAACAATTCGGTACAAAATGCTTTGATAATATATCACAAGTATCGAATTGATTTTCAAATGGTTTTCTATTGGATCCAATGGCGAGATGAACAATACCAAATAGACCGACCAACTTTACTTTATGTACGGTGTTATAAGGATGATAAGGTTAGGTATTGGTTCCCATGATCCGCCGTGAGCCGGAGGATCTACCGAGGACAATTCACTAGTTAGTGTAGAAGTCCTTAGGTATGATGAGAAAAGGAGAAAATGAGATATGGGAAGAGTGCGGACTAAGACCGAGCTAGTCTTGGAATAAACCCAACAAGGTTCTAGCTATGAAGTCTTGGTAAGCATCAAGGGGTTGAAGAATTAAAAAGAATTGAATGAGAAAGGGTGAAAACAAATAGCCTCCATTTATTCAACCTTAGGCGTAAACCGGGTTCAATTCATAAGCTACCGATGGTAACATCGGTATTGAAGACAAGACGTCATGGACCCAAAGGACGACCGCACTTCAACTTTCCAAACCACTCAAGTTCCTCTTAAAAGGACTTGTTTCATTCTCACGGGAACCGACATTATCTATCGACTTTCTCTTAGAGATTGTTGATATTGAAGAAGGAGACCCTCTCCCTAGTCTCCGGCATAAGATCCAAATATGCACAAATTGAGTCTAGAGCCACGAGATCATCAATAAATCTCATTAGGACACTTTCAATGAAGACTCTGTTTCACACAATGTGGAAAGAGATTATATCTTGAGTCCTACGCATTATCCTTGTGGTATTGCGGAACATCCGAGTGATGTGTTTACACATTCACAATGAAGATGGAAAGCCTCGAGCCAACATCAAACAAGCTCTGGTAGGTGGCATGTGAGATCTATCATATAGATCAACCATGTGACAACCGAACAGAAACAATGGGCGATTCAATTTCTTGAATCAATCACGGTTCGAGTTAGGGATTGCGGATACCTTTGAAAAACCGGTCTTTGTGCTTAAAACTCTTTTCTTTAGCACATCGATCGTGTACTCATTTTTCAAACCAAAAGGTATTTTATGATTGATAATTGATTTTCAATAAAACCTTCGTTTTATTGCAAAAACAATTTCTATTGAGCAATACGATTGTTTTTCAAATCTCTTCATCAATCGGTGGACTTAAAATTATTTGGTTCACTCACTCCGTCTTTGTCTTCTTTGAGATGTTCGGTTTGAGAACACTAGAACAATTGAAACCCTGTCAAGGAGATTCTTAGAATCCTACCGATCACGAGCAAGACTTGTGTATTGATCAACGGGAACCGTGGGCCGTGTACCTCAATTCATCGAAAGTGATCAAAGACACTTTTGTGCGATTTATTGCTAGCTGTTGTATGCAGTACACCCGACGTTTGCGGTGATCGAATGAAGCGGTCAATCCATAGCCGCATGCTCACTTATCACATTCAACTCAAAAGAAATCATGATTAGTGCATCAATGACTCGATATTTTCACTCCATGCTTCGCTTCTACCGCTATCAATATCATGATTCAACAAAAGCTTCCGCTACTCGATGAGAAGCATCATGATCCGAATGTGAGCATGTCGGTCCTAAAGTCACAACATCACTCCACAAAGGATGTCACGAGATTGTTGATGGTGATGATCTCAAAAGGTGGCTCATATTTACTATCTCGTGAATCGAAATGGACCTCTGCTTAAAGTACAAATCTTTGCAGACTTTGAAGCTGCACCACCTATGCACTAAGTTTACGATGTTGTTGTATGAAAGTCTGCGAGCTCAAGAACAACGTCAAGTCTAGAATTCTAGGATTTGAAATGTAAAAAATATGGGGTGACCTCCCTTAGGGGGAGATTGTTAGGAATTAGAAAATTCCAGTGTTGAAAGAGTCGGTCACCCCAACTATTATCTAGCATAAGTTAGCTCGTAGATTGGTCATTAGTTACTGTTTATGTAGTTAGTTAGTAGCATAATATAGTATAGTGCAACACCGTGGAAGAAGGTCGGGTCTTTACCCAATGTATCCCTGATCCACAGGCCGTCAGGAGGTCGTTTAGTTTTGTAACCTATAAATACCCTCTACCTTGCAAGGTAGAGGGTTGGATGTTCTTTGGTAATCTAATATTCCACAAGTTTATCTCACTAGAATGTCCCACTCTTTCTCTCTCTAAAACCATCTATGTGCTCATTGTGTTAATATTTTGATGTGTAAGTGAAAAGTTATATCTTACAGAAATGTATAAGATTATGTTTTTTAAGAAGCAAAACAATCATCTTGCTGTCATTTTGAAGCATTATGATTCCATGGGATAGAGTCACATATTAAATCTCTCCTTATATAAAAATTAGTTGCATCAGTGAAGAGGCCCAACCAGGTGGATAAGTAAAGAAAGGAAATGTGGGGTATGGTGTGGTTGTTCGAGCTGCCATGCAGAAGGGTCGGTGTGATGGGAGTGGGGTTAAGTTTGATGATAATGCTGTTGTACTTGTCAACAAGCAAGGTGAACCAATTGAGACCAGTGTTTTTGGCCCGGTTCCACAAGAGCTAAGGAAGAAAAAGCATGTCAAGATTCTTAGTCTTGTTCTGCATATTGCATGAGGTATGACTCCTTCCATGTTTGTTGAATTGTTTTGTCCCTCTTTCCTCCCATTTTTTCTGTTCAGAACTTACAGGTGGCAATTTTAACCCCTTTACTTACGAATTTCTGAGCTGGGTCATGCACTCATGCTTATCTCTAGACTCTAGTATGTATAATCGTCTAAGTGTATAACTTGACTAATAGATAAAAGCGCTTAATGAAAGCAGGCGAATGGGTCAAAGCAGTTGTTAGTTTCCTACATGTAAATTAAATGCATAATACTTCCTCGTTCATTTAACTAAAAACTTAAATTCGTTCCGGCGTAATCTAATTTTTAGTCTTGCAAGACTCTATTTTCTGTTGAAAATTTGGCAAGCAGTTTTACCAAAAAGAACTCTGTTTTGATCAGTTGCACAACAAGACTATTTTGTCACTTGTGTGGAAACTAGATTAAAAAAGTTAGGGGCCGTTTAGTTGGAGAGAAATACTTCATTTTTCCAGAAAAATTTTCATGTGAAAATGGGAAAACTGAAAACCCGTTTAGTCGCAGTTTTTTCCAATAATTTTCCAAAAATATGCATTTCTCATTTTCCAATTCTTAATAGAAAAACTGAAAATACCATTACACTCTTCTCACTTTTTTCATTTCTAAAATAATAAAACCCATTTCATCTCACACCACTCTTATCCGTTTACCCACTTCCATCCACCTTCCATCACCGCCACCTTCCATCGCCGCCCACCGTCTCATCCACCATCTCCGTCAATCCGAGGTATCTTTTATCCTTATTCCAATATTTGTCCATCTCTTATCTCGTACGGATCGCTTTTATGAATAATACTTTATTGTCCACCATCTCCGTCGATCAGGATTACGCTTTTCTTCTCTTATTTTTTTAGTTGTTCTATCACATAAATAGGGTAGTTGGTCAAACTTGCCAAAATGACAATTGAATTTGACAAGATGGCAAAGAATTTCGCAAGATTCCTTGTGGGTTGGTCTCGCTAGAAAGTTTTCAAACCTTGCGAGGTTTAGTTTTTCTGGCGGATGTGGGATTTTATGGTGAAAGTTGGGCGCTTTTATGGAGCAACCATGAAATTGGCTTGACATGGAACTCGCATAGTGAAAGTGGCACGACATGAGACTCTTGTAAGCTCTTTCGATGCAAAAATCGAGCCTCGCAAGGTAGCGGGAATGTAGTGGGGTTTCGGCTACTTTGTTTGGGTAATCACCATCGACCCACCCATCACAACAAATATGACCCGGTCAACGAAAGTCAACCCAAAAGAAAAGTCAACTTAGCATTAAAGACGGTTACATGACAGTTATTCCATAATCGCCATTCCTCATGAGCAAACACAATGGTTCAAGAGATACCTTTCGATTTCTATATATTATGCAGTTTATTGTAAGAACAAAGATGATGACAAAGTAAATATAAACACTATTTTTATTTCGTTTATACATTGCTTATTTTGGTACACTTGTGATTTACGTTAAGACCATAGATCCGTATAATTTGAGGCCAACAATTGGTATCAGAGCGGTTTGGTTTCTCTAACCAAAATCATCACATACCATTCTTACCCGTTTATTCCAGAATCAAAACAAAAGGTAAAACTAGTTTTGAAAAATTCTTTTGCAAATCGAAGAACACAAAAGAATCCAAGACGTCATTTTCTTTTGTGTTTCAAACCTTTGTCGCAACAGGGGTATAATCACAAAGTGATTACTCACAACCCGACAACAAAAAAAAACAACTCGCAAATTTTTTCCGAAACATCTTAGTTTTACCCAATCCATTAGGATCGAAACGAAAATAAATCGTTTTCATTTGATTCAATCAAAATAAACGAGCGTCATCAATTAGGGCATAAAGAGATTGAATTAGAACAAACACACTGTTCTTATAAGGAATCAAGCCGGAAGAATCAATTGAGACCCAATCGATTCATTTGCAATACTCAATCATAAAACCTCTCACGAAAAGAAAACCCCAAATCAACGAAACCCTAGTTTCAATTGGAGGGATAACGGTCATGAAGAACACCCATCACGGAGAAGGAAGAGACGGTCAAAACACACCAAAAGGCGGTTAACCATCGAGGTTGGAGAAGGAGAAAGCGGAGCGTCTTCCCAAGAAGAGAGCGAAAGTCTTTATCTCAAAAAAAGGACGCGTTATTTATTTATCTCAAAGAGATAAGAAGCCAAAAGACATAAGGCACAGCGTACAAGTTTAGGGCCACAAGAGAAAAGGATCATTTTATTTAATAGGGCATCGGGTTAGACCATCAACCCTCGGGTTCCAAAAGATTACAAACACCACTTTTATTTTTACTTTATATATTATCTTTGATATATATTGTTTTATTTTGATAAGTTTTTTAAATTTAGAATCTTATCATTTTGATAGTATATTAACCTAGTGATTACACTGCTTAGTATACTGATTAGGAATAATTTATAAGGAGTAATTAACCTTAGGTTGTTCACTGATTGAATTTTATAATCTCCAAGGATAGTTTAAAATTTTAAAACTATACCTAGAAAGTTTTACACCCATTAGAGGAAGTTAAAACATTATAGCTCATTTTTTTAAGAATTTTTGAAAACACACTTAGTGTTAAAATTCTTTTGGAGATTTATTGTCATTATCATTTTAAGATATGACGAAAGATAGTGGAAAGGAACCTAGTACTAACATTGCGAATAGTACACCCCAATTTCAATGCCCGATCCTAAAGCCCGCGAATTACTCATTATGGACAATTCGAATGCAAATCATTCTCGAAGCGAATGGTTTATGGGAAACAATTGAGCCGACTGAAACGAATCAACTCAATAAGAAAAAGGATAAAACCGCTATTGCTTTCCTTTACCAAGCCTTACCCGAAGAACAATTACTTCAAATAACAAAGCACAAAACCGCAAAGGACATTTGGAATGCTTTGAAAACTAGACACGTTGGCGAAGCGAGTTAAACAAGCAAGAATACAAACACTCAAATCGACTTTGAGATATTGTATATGAAGGAAGGCGAAACAATCGACACCTTCACCACAAAACTCACAACAATCGTAAACAAAGCCGCTAGTCTAGGACACACAATAGAAGATGACACTTTAGTTGAAAATTACTAAATCATGCCCGAAGGTATTTGCAAATAGTCGCATCTATAGAACAATATTCCGATCTAAGTGAAATGACACTGGAAGAAGCAATTGGAAGACTTAAGACCTACGAAGAAAGGATTAAGTTTAAGAAAGGAAAACAAGTGGACAATCAAGAAAAACTGATGTTCACAAAACATGACAACAGGTAAAAACTTCAGAGGACGTGGACGTGGAAAATACAAAGGATGGCAAAACCACGATAAAAACAACCACGTGAAGAAGGATGGAGAAAATTCTCACAATCACTTCAACAAACAGAATATTGATTTTAGCAAAGTTAAATGTTACAAGTGCAATAAAACTGGTCATTATGCATCTAAGTGTTATGCAAAACCAAACACTAGCATGCAATCTAATCTTGTCGAGGAGGACTTAGAACCTACCTTATTAATGGAAATATTAGAAGACCCATATGTAACAAATGTTGGTTTGTGGGAGTTAAAACACACGTAAACGACTAGAAGTGTATGAGCCTATTGGGGGCACACACGTTAAACACGAGAATGCGTTATTCGTTTAAATGCTCATGTATTGACCCGAACTTTGACCCGTTAAACTAGACCCAATTATACCTTTAACATAAGCCCATTGGACGGTCCAATGAGGCGTTTGGGATGGGTTTGGGTTATTCCACAAGTTTATCTCACTAGAATGTCCCTCTTTCTCTCTCTAAAACCATCTATGTGCTCATTGTGTTAATATTTTGATGTGTAAGTGAAAGTTATATCTTACAATTGGTATCAAGAGCCATGGTTAGATCATATCTTGCACATCTTTGGATTTATAGTGGTTTTTAGGTGGTTTTGAGTTTGAAAAAGTTTAGTGGTTTTGCATCATTTGGTTGATCTCTTGTGTTAAAGTTTGAATTTTGTTGGTACTTTTATGTTTAGAATCATCAAAAGTGTTTAGGTTTTCATTGGTAGCTTGAATCATCTTGGTTGGGTTGTTTTGGATTGAAAAGTGATTTTATATGTTTTTCATGCTAGCGACTTAGCTCTCGGAAAAGTTTCTTGGTAGCGACTTGCTTCACTTTTTGTAGCGATTCTGTTTTAAAAGCTAGCGAGTTAGAGCTAGCGGTTAAAGTACAAGTGTGGAATCTCCACTCACGGATGGCGACTTAATGGTAGCGACTTGGTAAGTAGCGAGTTGCTCTTTAGCGACTTGCATTGTTGGCGACTTGAGTGGCAGTCTTGCTAATTTTGCTAGCGACTTGAGCATTAGCGAGTTACCTCTAGCGACTTACATCAATCTAGGTTGGAAAGCTAGCGACTTAGCATGGTGGCGAATTAGTGTTGGCGACTTGGTGTAGTACTTTCTAGCGATTTGGGTTTAGTACTATTTAGTTGGTAGCGAATTGATTCTTAATTCTCTAGAGACTTAGGAGTAATCCATAATAACACAATGACGGTCATCACAGTTCCTTAATCACCAAAGTACTTGCTCTCTGTGACAGCCGAATAGTGGCGGATATATCACGAAGGCCTCACACTAAAAGACTCGATGTCGATCAATCGGAACAACTCAAATAAGTCACACTTCTTGAGATGATAATATGAATGTGGAATGCACCAGTGAGCCGTTTCAACATCTCGATCGGCTTCTCAAATTACTCTTATCAACAACCATGGATCGAACAAGTTGTGCCATCCTTCGTGGGACTTTCCCACTTTAACAAAATTTGTGTTGCTTAACCTAGAAAGTAGGGTTTCAAATCACCAAAGAAGCTCTCAAATGATGATTCTCATGCGCTCTCAAACCATCTTCAACCAATTTCAACCACTTATCAGGAAGAATACTCCTCATTTTGATAATACCATGGTGGAATGTCCTTCAAAACACCGCAGAATGGAAATTCATGAGGTTGAAACTCATTTATTCAACTTATGAGTAATATGAAACATACATTGATGAGCGCTAATGAGAATAACAAAATTTGAAGGAATTGAGCAGTGTCAAGGTGTCATGGAACAATGATGACGTGTCATGCTTCATTCCATTTGAATCGGAGAGAACCTTTGTTTGCGAGAATCTCATTGTGATGGAAAAGGATGAAGAGAAACAACGATGTCAAATTCTCGAGTGCGAAAGGTATCAATCGACAAAGTACACTTATGCGATCACTAATTCTACAAAAAGGTACATGACTCTTACCAGAACATGACAATGTGGAATCAATCTTTGTTTTGTCGAATCGATGCAAGTAACATGATTGAAAAAAGGGTATATGATGAGCTTTCAAACAAATTTTCAATTCTTGAAAAACAACGTATCTCTTTGCAAATTGAAATGCAACATAAGGATGAAATGTTTTATGCAAATAAGCAGTGCGACAATGCGGAACTTCGAATTTAGAAATTTTTGATATTAATCGGTTAAAATCGATTCGGGACAAAGATTCGACCATAAGAAATAAAATCTCTTCTTTCAAAGCCGAGTTATTGTCATGAGATGGTGATACACTAGAATCTAGGAATTGAACTAGCTACATGTGTATCCAACCTTCTAAGAGAAATGAGCTTTTAAGAAAGAACCTTGATGAAACAAACTCTAAATTAGTCAATCAATCTAATCTCGTGATGAAGAAATTGATGACCTCAAAGAACAAATTCGAATAAGAGCTTCAATATTGCCCTAAAAATGAGCTCGGGAAGTATCTTTGGAAATAGGGTGAACACTAAGTTTGCAAAACGTCAACTTTGGGAAAGTCAGCAGTTCGGAACCACTTGAAGCGAACAGTTATTAAACAACCTAATGCCTTTAGGTGCGAAAGAGCTAAACCATTGAAATCTAAGCTTACATCCCAAGTTGATTACAAGTGCATTTTGTCAAAAACAATCACTTCATTGCCTAATCGGATATGATGAATCCCACATAGGACTAATGACATCACCCAAAGTCAAAAATGTTATAAACAACTAGATATCATGCAAAACATAGTCGGCGGATCAATCCCCAAAAATTCGGATCACAAAAGACAAATAATTAAACAAGGGTGTGCACTCATTTAGTTCATCTCATGTGGAATGGATTCCCAGCGGATTATTTAAGTATCTGGGACTTAAAGCGAACTTACATTCCTAAATCATGCCTCAGTGGATTCCCAGGTAAAATTTTCAAGAATGTAGAACCTAATAGGATCCCATTAATGATATATACGGATTATCTTGTGTTGCATCTAAATGTGAGACTAAACATGTCACTAACCCTTCTATGTACAAGTCTACATGTGCTTCAGAGTACAATGTGCTCTCAGTCTTTTAATTACAATGCTCAACTCAATCAGGAACTTCATGACTTGGTTCCCCTCAGTTTGAACATAGCCCATTCGGGAGCTATAGCTTGCGAGTTGATGTACTTCTTACTTTGACTCTATTCATTTTGAATCGGACTCGTCCTTCCATACGTGCATAAATCATGTTTCAAAAAAAAAAAAAAATTTAAAAATTTATCATCTTTTTTTTACTCATTTCAAATTTTTTATATATATACTCCTTTCAAAATTTTTCATTTTTCTCAATCTAATAATGAATATACTCCTTGTCATCGATAACATCTACGGTCCTAGAAATGTCATTCAATAATGGCGGGATCATAGATGAAGTTCGAACAAATGATATAGTCTTGATGGTTTTATGGGATTGGGTATTATCAATCAATGTTCTTTGATGACATTGATTGAGGGAGATAGTTTATGTACCATTGGCTTACAGTCTTGGTTATGATGCTTGTTCATTGTATGATGTGGTGATTTCTTGTGTGACTAATTGGTTATACTTTCGGTGTGTTACTTTCGTGTAGCGCCTATGTGTTGAAATGTTGAAATGATTCATGATGATGATTAATAATAATCAATGCTAGAGCGTTGTCCTATCCGTGTTAGCATTTTATAACTCGCTCATTTATACCATAGGGACCAAACTTGTCATATAGAGTAAGTTGTTGTAGCGAATTACCATTTTGCACATAACCACAAGGACCATTTGTGTCATATTGCTTAAGATATGTTGTATTCCCCAGTGAGTTACCGTTAGCGTATTACCTAGTCTTTTCTCTCTTCTCTCGTTTTTTTTCTCTCTTTCTCTTAGTCTTCTCATCCTTACTAGCGACTTAGCTTAAGGTTTGCATTGATTCCTAATATCGTTACTATCTTTTTTAGTGTCTAGTGTCTAACTTATCACTATTTCCGGATCCTACGTACTCGCGTGGTGTGATTTGTTGACTCTCGCAGGTTGAATTTTTCTTTGTGAATCGTATGTGTGTTGCTATAAAATGATTGAGCGTGTTATACATTGTTTGGATTACATTGTTTGGACTATATTGGTTGGATACATTGATGGATGATTATAATGGATTGGGATGATGGGTTGGGTAAGGAATGTTCTTGGTGGCGAGTTAGATTGTTCTTGGTAGCGACTTAGTATGAATGTTCTTCATGGCGAGTTAGAGCTCTACATATAATCGTCTCCTTAGCGAATTAGCTCACAAATTTCTAGCAACTTGGTGGTATTAGTAACTAGCGACTTGTTACAAGTTAGCGAATTAATAACCTAGCGACTTAGTTAACCACTTTGGCGACTTGGATTAGTTCTTGTACATGGCGACTTGACTTTCGAGCTAGCGAATTATCCTAGCGACTTGGTTTGCGAGTTAGAGATAGCGACTTGTATTTACAAGTTAGCAATTTGTTACCTAGCGACTTAGTTGATTGCTTTGTGGCAATTGGTTTAGGTTTTATTCATGGCCACTTGACCTTACGCGCTAGCGAATTAGCTTAGCAACTTAGAGTGATAATCCTTTAGCGACATGCGTGGCTCGAGATGACGACTTGTTTTGACAAATGCAAGCTGTGTTCACTTTCATGTTGTGAATTAGTCTTAGGGTCAAAGTTTTCTAAAATGTTCAATATCTGTTGTGCTTAAGATGATTTCACACACAACACTTAATTCGACTTGTTGAATCAACATACTCTATATGGTATGACATCTGTTTAGGCAAAAGGTACTTGGCTTCTCTCACGGCCAAATGTTACTTTTGCCTCACACATATGTGTTATATCATTTTACATGTATATCTTAACATGTCATGATCTCTTTGTAATGCACTCTTTGCCACATAAATCCTTATAAGCTCATCATGTAATCATTTTCTATGAATGTTTCATTGATATATCTTTATGTTATCATATAGTTGAAAGGTGTCTTCTGATTGCAATCTTTGCCACTCTATCTGTCTCCGTATGTGTTGGGAACTTCTACGTATTTACTATCTCCATGATTAATGTAGTCTCACTTACCATTTATCATCTAACTATTACCATCCATCCTTTGTTGATTGTATGATTACTCGAACATCAATGGCAAGTTCAATCCCAGAAGCGCTACCCAGTCGGGATCATCGGAATACTCTCAGACGATGAAATCCTTCCCAAAGTCAATGGGTGCTATTGGTAAAAGCAACTTATGTGGACCTACAAAGGCTCCAACAAAGTCCGATATTCAAAGTTTCAATTGACATCACGAAAACACTAACTTCTTGATTACTATACAAGCAATGCCGATTCCTACCATCTACATTCAACAATTACGGAACACCGTTCAATGGAATAAAATCACGTACGATACTCTTGCAAGCTTGGATAATATGGAGTTTAAAATTGATTACGATATTACGAGCAAAGCTCTTGGAATCACACCATGTGACCACGGCGTTGATTACGTATCTCCACACAGTGCTTGCGATCGATCGTATTTCTTATTGGGTTGGGCTATCGAGCAGTATTTCAAGAGCATCGACATCATCACCGGACACATGTATCAACCACAGAGCTATTGCAACCATTACGAACTTGCTTATCACGGGAAAACATCGAGGGTTCGATAAAGTTAAATTCTATCTTGCAAATCCTATGGGAATCGTTAATAGGGTTGATGTGAATGTCTCGGGCGTATTTGGGAAGAATTCGTTATCAATGAACACATTCATATCGATAGAACCTATTTCACGAACAATGTTCAAGGTCGAAAGCAGAACAAACTTGTAATTCGGCCCAGTTCTCCAGCTTGTTATCCGATGTGCAACAAATTCACAACTTCACTCCTAGAGTGCGAATCAACCTTACACAAAGCGGAAGATGAATTTGTTTTAGGAAACACGAAATATGTTCCTGAGGCTCGAATAAAGAAGTATTTGGATTGCCATTCTGATTGTCTTCTCGAGAAGATATAAAAAGGAAGGACTACTTCAAGCAATTCATGAAAAGTGCAATCAAACTATCTGCGATGTCACCCTCTTCCTTACAACCAAATGCTCACAGCCAAGTCGCCTCACAAGCATCCTATGCCTCTCTTCCTAAAAAGAGCGTGATAGTTCTCAATAGTCGACACCACCTCAGAAAGCGAAAAAGGAAGAAAGTGGAAAGGAGATGCATGAAACAGGAGACACCAAGGAATGTTTCGAGGGCTAAGCGATGAAGATGATGTCGATCGCAACTTGGAATCGAGAAAGTCTAGAAAGTTTGAATGCTAAGGCTCCATGGGTGAGTTGTGTTAAGAGAACCACTCAACAAACTCGACTGATGACCCCCGATGACACAAGACAAGGGTAAAGGGGTGGCAAATGTTGAGCGAACAATTGCCCACATGCTCTTAACTATTTCATCATCACCATCAAGCACTACAAATCAATATGATGAAGAAAAAAGGAAATCATCACGCTAAAGAAAAATGCGGGTGGTTAAGGTCTTGGGAAGCGTTTAAGAATCTATTTCATTGTGAGACTCAATCGACTTGAAGGTTGACTCTACTGTTGCAAAAGGACTGTGAGGAGAACCTTGAGACAAGATCGATGAGACCTTGAAAATGGATGAACCAACACATCCACTAACTCTTTATCCTCACAAGAATCTTGATGATGACTTCTCTTTTGGTGATCGGTTCCTAATGACAAAACCTTAGATTACACAATCCATGTATATGTCGGCATTAACAAGACACGTCCACCATTCCTCCAATGACGCATCTTCACTATCAGCTGCTACACCTCCTCACACCTACTCGATCAACCGTACAAACACCAACAATGTCACCGTCGAACCGTCGTCTCTATTGAGGATGAGGTGGCTCCACCACTTCCCCTGATTCTCACATCGATCAGCTGCGGATAAAGCCATTAAAAGGATTGAAGATGCGGAAGGCAACTTCCTAAATCATTGACTACGGTGGATCGCGTTTATATTGGAGCACCTCAACTTGAAGGCTATTCGGCTATTGAAGGAGAAGTCGAGATCTTTGTGGAATGGGCAATGGAGCTCACTCCTTAAGCGATTCAAGGACCTTCCCATCTCGATATGAGGCGACTACGTGTGAAAGGATGTATGTGGTGAAGAAACAATGCATGAGTTCACGATAAACTATATGAGGCTCTTGAAGATTCCATCAAATTCGACAATTATGAGCAATTCAAGATTGATGTCGGGAAAGGAAGCTAAAAAGAAAAGGAGGACAATTGTGATGGAAGCATTGATGAAGGATCGCAAATATCGCAAAGATCCTCCACCAGGGAGGCGGAACTTACAGGCTGGTAATCCTTCTTGACAACAATTCACCTCCATCATCACCACCATCATCAACCCCAAAACCGTCCAATCAATCGAGACTCTACAAACAAGCAGGTACTTTCGGAAGAAATCTGCTGCTGGGCGGACGATTGATTCAAGGTTCACCTCCACATCCACTTCAATTCACGATGATCATGTGGTCCGCGAAGAGTCTCAAGTCATGGCGGACTCGAGAACGATGATGATGATGCATCGGAATATTCCTAAGCCATCGAAGATTGGTTTGACACTTACATGGTGGAACCGCACTAGTACATCGAGTTGTTCCTTCAGAGAAACAATCAATGCATTGTGGAAGATAGACCTCCTCTCCGGAACCACATGGACCATCCAGTCGACTCCATGATTCCTAACAACAATTGGGCATCGGTCATCACCAATAATTATGAAGTTCGGTGAACTCTCTTACGCTCTGCTTTAGTGATATGGGAAGTTTCATTAGATGGTTTTGTGGTGAGGAAGTGTATCTATAACACCAAAGATCTGAAGGACAAGCCTACGAAATTGTCAAAGTCTTCCATTACGATGCAAACCATCTTCAATATCGGATGGAAGAATGCCATAAGATCTTGAATGACCAAGTCGGTGAGCAAATCGATTAACTTCAATGTCAACAAATCTCTTCCTCTTGGTGGTGAACAGGTCGATAACCATTAGAAGAATTCTTCTTCAATCACGACTTGGACTATCGTGTGCTCGCTCCGGAAGAGGCCTGCTCTATCTATTTCAAAGATGAAAGCGCAACCTATTACGATCGGGGCTTGGCGGATGGTTCTGATCAGTGCAGGCAAATGAAGGCGAAGTATGATATGCGACATCTTATGGTATTTCCCCTGGTGGTTCAAAGAAGAAGTTCTACATTGAAAGACATGGTGCGATAAAGGCGCAATGATGTCGGATCTAAGCGCAAATCTTAAGCGTTGTCGGTGTAGAAATCTTCCATCTATGGATATGAGTACTTGAAGAAGATTGTTCTTAAAGAAGTGACCTCAAATTGTATACCATTGAAGAAACGACTTCAAACATCTTACGCCAAATGATTTGAAGATCTCTATCTCTTAAATCTTCAAGGACACACGGAGCACTTACATGCGTGAAAAAGGCCCTCTGCGTTGTCACTCTTTGGATCGGGGGCTTAGTCATACGGAAGCGAGTTGAGGACTTTCGACTTGGCATTGAAAGCTACCAAACCGGGGTCAACCTCACAAGTCCTCAATGGAATGCGGTGGGCATGATTTCATCGAGAATACAAAGTTCTTGACACTCCTAGGCAGTCATCTTCAGCAGCGATATGGATCGCGTATGCTTATGCGTCTATGAACTCTACAACAGTGATGAGTGCGCTCAAAATGGTCGAAGAAGAACTTGACACCGTGTAAGAAAAGCCAAACTTGATATGAGATCTTGGGTTAAAACTACGTTCCGGGCCGATGATGGCGTGAAGAGGTGTGAACATTTCATTCTTGCAATCCGTCGAAGACTCAAGACGAAGGATCTTCCGACCTTGAAAGCTTTGTTGGTGGAAGGCTCGTGATGGTCACTACAAACTTCTTCAAAGGCTGAATGAAGACTTCTTGAATCTGGTTTATGTTTTGTTAACTTTGTGTTATATGGTGTATTAAATATGAACAAGCGTGATACATATAATAGTGCTAGGATTTGTACTATGGTTTCCCTTGTGAAAAGGGAAACATACATCAGTATCCTTTTCTTTATCATATAAAATTGGACACATTTTCTCTACAAATATTTTACCTCATACTTATTTAAATCACTTGAGATCCAAAATCTCAAAGGATTTAAGATTTTTGATCGGAGAAAATGTGATATAAATATGAAAGATGGTAAAAGATAAGATGACCAATTTTTTGTGCATACTTCTCATATATGTGCTAAACAAGTTTTGAATCTCGAAGCATATATTAAGGAGAACTCTCTGTTAATTCATCATCAGTACACTACACTTTAAATACTTTAAAGTACCTTGATCACATGGCTTCTAATCCTTTGATGATAAAGGTTCCTCTAGCATGTAAAACCTTTTTCAACCTCGAGGCACATATTGAGGGGAGCGAATTTATGGAAACCTCATCCTTCCAGAATGCTATATTTACTTGATTTAATATGGGAAGTGATGTTGA
This sequence comes from Chrysanthemum lavandulifolium, assembly GCA_022545495.1. Taxonomy (NCBI): domain Eukaryota; kingdom Viridiplantae; phylum Streptophyta; class Magnoliopsida; order Asterales; family Asteraceae; genus Chrysanthemum; species Chrysanthemum lavandulifolium. The sequence goes on along the minus strand of CM040245.1, from coordinate 247,548,157 downwards.
TATCTTTAGAAAATGGTAATCAAAGTTAATTCTTTCTCTTGCCTCCATGTGCTTAACATTTTCAAATACTTGATGCACATGTTGAGGGAGTTCTCGTTCTAAAATATTAAACAATTCAGGTACAAAATGCTTTGATAATATATCACAAGTATCTGAATTGATTTTTCAAATAGTTTTCTATTGGATCAATGGCGAGATGAACAATACCAAATAGACCGACCAACTTTTTTATGCGGTGTTATAAGGATGATAAGGTTGGTATTGGTTCCCGTGATCCGCGAGAACGGAGGATCTACCGAGGACAATTCCTCAGTTAGTGTAGAAGTCCTTGGGTATGATGAGAAAAGGAGAAAAATGAGATATGGGAAGAGTGCGGACTAAGGCAGGCTAGTCTTGGAATAAACCAACAAGGTTCTAGCTATGAAGTCTTGGTAAGCTGCTGAAGGATGAAGAATTAAAAAGAATTGAATGAGAAAGGGTGAAAACAAATAGCCTCCATTTATTCAACCTTAGGGGCGAAACCGGGTTCAATTCATAAGCTACGATGGTAACATCGGTATTGAAGACAAGGCGTCATGGACGGTGGCCCTTTGCTTCAACTTTCCAAACCATCAAGTTCCTCTTAAAAGGACTTGTTTCATTCTCGCGGGAACCAGGCATTATCTATCGACTTTCTCTTAGAGATTGTTGATATTGAAGAGAGACCCTCTCACAGTCTCGGCATAAGATCCAAATATGCACAAATTGAGTCTAGAGCCACGAGATCATCAATAAATCTCATTAGGACACTTTCAATGAAGACTCTGTTTCCACAATGTGGAAGAGATTATATCTTGAGTACGCATTATCCTTGTGGTATTGCGGAACATCGGTGATGTGTTTACATTCACAATGAAGATGGAAAGCCTTGGAGCCAACATCAAACAAGCTCTGGTAGGTGGCATGTGAGATCTATCATATAGATCAACCATGTGATGGCGAGCGAAAACAATGGGGCGATTCAATTTCTTGAATCAATCTGGTTCGAGTTAGGATTGCGGATACCTTTGAAAAACCGGTCTTTGTGCTTAAAAACTCTTTTCTTTGCATTGTCGGTACTCATTTTTAAAACCAAAAGGTATTTTATGATTGATAATTGATTTTCAATAAAACCTTCGTTTATTGCAAAAACAATTTCTATTGAAACAATACGATTGTGTTTTCAAATCTCTTCATCATCGATTGGACTTAAAATTATTGGTTCATCGCTCCGTCTTTGTCTTCTTTGAGATGTTCGGTTTGAGAGCAGTAGAAACAGTGAAACCTGTCGATTCTTAGAATCCTACTGATCACGAGCGGTACTTGTCTTGATCAGCGAGGAACCGTGGGCCGTGTACCACAATTCGCCGAGTGATCAAAGACACTTTTGTCGATTTATTGCTAGCTTGTGTCTGGTACACGGCGTTTGCGGTGATCGAATGAAGCGGTCAATCCATAGCCGCATGCTCACTTATCACATTCAACTCAAAAGAAATCATGATTAGTGCATCAATGACTCGATATTTTCACTCCGTGCTACGCTCTGTTGCTATCAATATCATGATTCAACAAAAGCTTCCTACTACGATGAGAAGCATCATGATCGAATGTGAGCATGTGGTCCTAAAGTCACAACATCACACCACAAAGGATGTCCGAGAGTTGATGGTGATGATCTCAAAAGGCGGCTCATATTTACTATCTAGTGAATCGAAATGGACCTCTGCTTAAAGTACAAATCTTTGCGGAGACTTTGAAGTTGCACTATGCACTAAGTTCTGATGTTGTTGTATGAAAGTCTGCGAGCTCAAGAACAACGTCAAGTCTAGAATTCTAGGATTTGAAATGTAAAAATATGGGTGACCTCCCTTGGGGATTGTTAGGAATTAGAAAATTCGGGTTGTTGAGTCGGTCACCCCAATATCTAGCATAAGTTAGCTCGTAGATTGGTCATTAGTTCTTGTTTATGTAGTTAGTTAGTAGCATAATATAGTATAGTGCAACACCGTGGAAGAAGGTCGGTCTTTACCCAATGTATCACGATCCACGAGGCCGTCGGGAGGTCGTTTAGTTTTGTAACCTATAAATACCCTACACCTTGCAAGGTAGAGGGTTGGATGTTCTTTTAGTCTAATATTCACAAGTTTATCTCACTAGAATGTCCCACTCTTTCTCTCTAAAACCATCTATGTGCTCATTGTGTTAATATTTGATGTGTAAGTGAAAAGTTATATCTTCAAAGTGTATAAGATTATGTTTTTAAAAGCAAACAATCATCTTCTTGTCATTTGAAGCATTATGATTCCATGGGATAAGTCACATATTAAATCTCTCCTTATATAAAATTAGTTGCATCGGTGAAGAGGCCCAACCGGTGGATAAGTAAAGAAAATGTGGGGTATGGTGTGGTTGTTGTTGCCATGCGAAAGGGTCGATGTGATGGGAGTGGGGTTAAGTTTGATGATAATCTTTGTACCTTGTCAACAAGCAAGGTGAACAATTGAGACCGGTGTTTTTGGCGGTTCCACAAGAGCTAAGGAAGAAAAAGCATGTCAAGATTCTTAGTCTTGTTACATATTGCATGAGGTATGACTCCTTCCATGTTTGTTGAATTGTTTGTCCCTCTTTCCTCCCATTTTTATTTGAACTTCTGGTGGCAATTTAACTTTACTTACAATTCGTAGTGGGTCATGCACTCATGCTTATCTCTAACTCTAGTATGTATAATCGTCTAAGTGTATATTGACTAATAGATAAAAGCGCTTAATGAAAGCAGGCGAATGGGTTAAAGCAGTTGTTAGTTTCCTACATGTAAATTAAATGCATAATACTTCCTCGTTCATTTAACTAAAAACTTAAATTAGTTCCGGTAATCTAATTTTTAGTCTTGCAAGACTCTATTTTCTGTTGAAAATTTGGCAAGCAGTTTTACCAAAAAGAACTACATTTGATCAGTTGCTACAAGACTATTTTGTCACTTGTGTGGAAACTAGATTAAAAAGTTAGGGCGTTTAGTTGGAGAATACTTCATTTTCAGGAAAAATTTTCATGTGAAAATGGGGCGAAAAACCGTTTAGTCGCGATTTTTCCAATAATTTTCAAAAATATGCATTTCTCATTTCCAATCTTAATAGAAAAACGAAAATATTACACTCTTCTACTTTTTCATTTCTAAAATAATAAAACCATTTCATCTCACACCACTCTTATCCGTTTACCCACTTCCATCCACCTTCCATCACCGCCACCTTCCATCGCCCACAGTCTCATCACGTCTCCGAATCGAGGTATCTTTTATCCTTATTCCAATATTTGTCCATCTCTTATCTCGTACGGATCCTTTTATGAATAATACTTTATTGTCCACCATCTCCGTCGATCAGGATTACGCTTCTTTCTTCTCTCTCTTATTTTTTAGTTGTTCTATCACATAAATAGGGTAGTTGGTCAACTTGCCAAAATGACAATTGAATTTGACAAGATGGCAAAGATTGCAAGATTCCTTGTGGGTTGGTCGCTAGAAAGTTTTCAAACCTTGCGAGTTTTAGTTTTTCGGCCGGATGTGGGATTTTATGGTGAAAGTTGGGCGCTTATGGAGCAACCATGAAATTGGCTTGACATGGAACTCACATAGTGAAAGTGGCGACATAGGACTCTTGTAAGCTCTTTCGATGCAAAAATCGAGCCTCGCAAGAGTGGCGAGATGTAGTGGGGTTTACGGCTACTTTGTTTTGGGTAATCACCATCGACCACCCATCACAACAAATATGACGGTCACGAAATCAACCCAAAAGAAAAGTCAACTTAGCATTAAAACGGTTACATGATTATTCCATAGCGCCATTCCTCATGAGCAAACACAATGGTTCAAGAGATACCTTCGATTTCTATATATTATGCAGTTTACATGCAGATGTTGTGGACCGTTTTGAATGGATGCTTCGACCCAACTTATAAATTAATTGGCTAAAAGCACATTTGCGAGGACAAGCAAATACCAAGTGTAGGATATTTGATAAGGTTTTAAAGGTACCTTTTGAGGGTCATTTAAGCCTTATGATCACTTTTATCCGTTATTGTAATATCGTTCCTTTTCACTTTTTAGGTCTCTTGAAGGCAAAATCTTGGAATGATGCTTATTTGGAAAAGCGCGAATATCAAGAAAATGGCCAAAGTCGAATCGAGACACTCAAGTCTTTGAAACATAAAGCGGCGGCGTCATGCATATCTGCGGCGCGTCGGGAAGGAAACTGACGGTCGATGGCGAAATTGCATGTTTTCAAGGAAGCGTCGGTTCTAAGGGTAGGCCGTCGTTACTCGGGCCTAGATGCGGCCAAGGCGGCGTCGGTGAAGGGACGGCGTCACGGTCATAAGGTGGCCGTCGAAAGGTTCGTGGCAGGCAAACCTAATGACGGCGACCGGCGTCCACGAAACATAAGTGGCCGTCGGATGTAATCTTATATAAGAATCCAATTTTTGGTTTTGTGTGTAGTCTTTTGGGTAAAAACCTAAAACCGACCAAGGCTTTCTTGGTATTTTAGGGTTCTAAACCCTATTATACATCAAGCTAAGTATTTACTTCATTAATTCAATTATGTCTTTGATTATTTGTGTGTATGCTTGCATGTTCTCCATGTCAAGCTAATTTATTTGTGTGTTTGCTTAGGGAATATGAAACTTAATTATTGAATATTGATTGGTTGATACTTATCTTAGTTGACTAATGATCTAGAGTCGCTAGATTATTCGTTGTGTACTAATGCTTGGAATTTCTTTGTGAACTTTAGAATATAATTATCTAGGTAATTGTAGGATAAAGTATTCAAGGACAACCGTAGAGTAGGCGTCTATAAATCACTAGAGGATTTGTAAACAAGACCCTTTGGTAGTTTCAAAGAGTTGGAAATAAGGCCTATAGCCTTAGAATCACAGCAACTAGGAATAAGGATGTGACAAATCAACCATCAATAGGAGAAAATTAAGGAGTAGTAAAACCTAAGTAAAACATCTTTAAACTATCATCAGTACACATCAATTAGACATAGACTATCACAACTTTAGCTTAGATAATTAGATAATAGTAGAGTAATCGGTAGCAATACCAACCCCCAAATCAATACCAGATTGTACCTTTTCCATTTCTAAAAATATAAAAGATAAAAATAATCTTCCTCAACCTCAACCTTAGCGTAGTAACTTCTCACTAGCATTCCTATTCCCGAGAGCGATATCAATACCGTGGCACCCTAATTACTACACTACAACGATTAGGTTCCTTTGCTAGGGTGTTATAAAACTTGCTCGAAGAAAGGAAGTTTCCTTGACCCCGGACGCGTGTGGCGTTATCGGTTACCATGTATATGATATTACTTTGTATGATTATTATATCGGTATAAGCCCTTACTAGGGTCGGTTTTGGATATAGGACAACACGTGTTGTTTGGTTCTAAGGATTTGTTTGTTCTCGGATATAAGCAACAATAGTTTGTTTTGGGTTTTGTTCGGGGTTGGAGCATACAAGGGTTGTTTGGTTAAGCGTTGCCGACTAGCTTTTGGGTATTGGTTTAAAGTGTTTGTGTGAGCAAGTAGAGGTATCTATTTTAGATACTTAATGTTTCGTTTTGGTTTTTTTGTTCCGTTACGAGATTAATTGCCAAGCAAGGTCGCTTTTCTTTATACCTTTTAATTAATTAATATTGTATTAATTATTTGTTTATTAATTACGTGCTTAACATAATTGCATTAACTAGATCCAATATCCGTTGCGTACTCGTGAGGTTAATGGTTATGATGACGAGTGACTCAAGTTTATGTGCATTACAAGACCGATTTTAGCTCGCATCACCTTGAAACACGGGCTCTGTGATGCCCAAATGTACCATCGGAGCCAAACTTGAGTCAAAACT